>JBANCZ010000603.1:0-32358 GCA_037040025.1 Sphaerogastrella javana
TATATATACTTATAGAAATGTATATGCAATTTGATACAGCTCCTCCCATTTGGGCGTTCGATGTGTACACCTAGCGCGGTCGTATATACACACACCCAACACAACAAATTCAAAAATAACAATGAAAACAACCGATAAACAAATGACAACAATACAAAAACATCAACAATTATTATAAAAAAAAACTTCTGCAATAAACAAAAGGCAAGAATTCAATAAAAAAAAAATACAACCAAAAAAAAAATATATAAAAAAATATATTTAAAGAGAATCTCGACGTTAACACCAGTAATTTCTTCAAAAAAAAAAAATAAAATAAAATAAATAAAACAAAAGCTTAAGTTAAGACAGGGTAAATCTATATAAATATATATACGTATATAAGCACTCTTCTAGATATTTATAATCTATATGAATCTATCATTTTATGTGATCACCAGATGTTGCTTTTAAAATGGATAAGCTGAATGAGAGGCTTTTAATTTGGCTTTGATTTTCAGGTTATTTTAACAGAACGAGTTCAGAATTCTATTCTTCCCTTTATTTGTCTATAGATGTGTACTAAACTCAATAAAAAATACTGTATAGGAATCAAATACAACTCCTTAAATACTATACTGAAAAAATACTACTTGCAGGGTAGCAACCGTCAGGTACTGTCCCTACTGCTTATTTAATTTTTGCGCACCTTTTAGCAACCTTACTATACTTACTATATAAGGATGTGTATATCCAACAAACACCACCCATACTCTACACTCTCGCATATTTTCGCCACGTGCAATTTTTGGTGAGTTGAAAAAAGTAAAAAAAATGTGTTTTATGCACGGGAGGAAACAGAAGGACATCCATTTGGCCTGTTTATACGACAGATGTTGCCATATTTGGCGGCGTTGAGGGACTGACACGTCTGTGAAATGTCATAACGTTTAAACGTGCGAAAAATACTCAAAATTTGCCCACGTTTATATTACTCTGAATTTTCCAATGGAGCATTTGACTATTTGTTGAGTCAACCAAGTTAAAAGCGAATGGAATATTAACATAACATTAATTTAACATATCTTTTATCTGGTTAGCAAAAAAATATTATATTATATATATATTAATTAATTATATTTTCTTAATCAGTACCTAAATCATAAAAGTAATAAGATGGTGCAAAAATAAAGCCCAATTGTTCTGAAGTAGAAGGAAAGATTTTGGTCCGACTTTAGGAGATAAATTTCTGTAATTAGTGCCTTTAGATTTGAGTTAAATTCATATGATTGAATTAAATAAATTCAAATGCTCATGTCTACAATTGTAATAACAATAAATTATGTTATGCGTTATATTTAAATCAATGATGATTAACAGGATATTTCATCAAAATTTCCATTCAAATTGACACATTTACCAGTAAGATTTATCGAAAACATCCCTCAGGAAATGTATTTGCTCCATATTCCTGAACGCCCGAGGTTCTCTGAAAGGTTTTACATTCGGTTTTTAACTAGCTATTTGAAATAGTCAACAAAGTTATTAGAGAGTTTATTGAAGCTATATAATGTCTACATTTTCATTTGGATACAAAAAATCACATCTAACGGACAGAGTTGTGTCTTTTGCGAAGACGTTGATGTCGCTTCTTTTTGTTCAATTTGGGGACGAGAGATGCTTAGAAAATAATTGTCAACAAGGCGTTTTACGGCTGCAAATTCAACCGCAAATTCAAAATTCCGACTTACTGCTATTAGCCATAAAAATTATAGATTCAATCTAATTAGAAAACGTCGCGGTTTGCTGTCGCAATTTGGGCTTGTTTTTGAGTGCTCTGCAAATGCCTCCACAGCGAAGTGAATATTTAATTTAATTAACAAGAAAAGCATTTTGCCAAGCAGCAGGGCACAGAGCACAGACTACCGACTAGAGAGAGCTGCTGAAGCAGCTGGGAATTTATTGTTATGACCAGGCCAAAGACATGCGGACAGACGGGCAGGCTGGAAGTGCCAATGCGCGGGCAATGTCATCAGGCAGAGGCGGCAATTGCAGGAGCTTGCAAATGATTGAGCTGCCTGTGGATGGTTGAAGGGGGAGTGGGGAGTGGCAAATTGTTTGGCTTGATTGAGCATAAGGCACCAACAATTGAAACAATCTGTTGGACATGTTTATTACTGTAGCATTTCGCGTAATTGCAAGAGGATCCAGTTAGTTATACTCTATTTTTATGCAACTTTGATTAGCTGCGTTTATTGCCAGACGATTAGACCAACCCACACACCGCCCACATGTCCTTAGAGCAAATCCCATCTATATTCATTACATGGGGTCTCTGTGCGGTGTGTCCTTCTGTAGGACATGTGTGATTTCAAGGACTTTGGCAACGCCCGCAGCTAGAAGTTCAGACTCAGGAGAAAGCGAGTCTCGACACATGCTCGAAAATGTCAACAATGCGCATGAAAATTCCAAGGTGATCCACCCCTTTTTCCCATCTCTCATATACCCTTACCATTAGCCCGACCCATTTACCCAGCTTGCCGCAGCAATTTCCTCTCCCAGGGGAAGCAATTTGACACACCAAACGCTAACCCCTAACCCCCAGTGGTAAATACAAAAAAAATTTACTTCAAGCACCAAGTAACTAACTGTGTTTTGTGGCATGTGCATGTGTGTGTGTGTGTGCGTTCTGCTTGACATTCCTTGGGGCAAAAGACGAGGTCCAGTCACAGCCATTGCTAGCCGAAAAACAAGTGTACCAAGTAATGTGTTGTGGTTAAATATCCATAAATCAAATCATGGCATTTTCAAGATGACCACTGGACCTGAGTCAGTGCCTCTGCCTTGGTCCCAGTCTTAGTTCAAGCCGCAGCCGCAGCCATAGCCTCAAGCCTACAGCCTCAGCCTCATATCCTCTGCAGGCATAACCATTCTGCATTCAAGGCGAAAAATGCGGTTGACACTTTTTCTCGCATTAATAGTCCTTGTAGCTGGTCACTTTGGGGACCCAAGCATTTGACTTTTCCATAGAAATTCCTCGACCTGACCCTTAAGCCGCAAAAAAACCAACTAACAGCGCAAGCCCATTAAATGCAAAAGTGAAAACTCAGCCAAGTGACGGCGATGGCACCACCCGTCTCTACAGCATTTAAGTATGCCACAAAAATTAACTACTAACTTAGACTCGGCTTAGATAGTTTACCATTACTAGGGTGCTAGAGATAAAGCATGTTAAAAACCTGCTAAGGACATTCAATTTTTCAAAAATATATGCAAATTGAATATAAGTACGGGGCAATAAATTAATGAAAATATTGCAAGTTTACATATTCAATATCAGCCTTATGATATTTACATATTAATAATATGTACATTAGTTAGAGATTTTTCACTCACATTGACCAGTGACTCTCTATTAAGATAGTTCGTTTAGCAGTGTTATAATGATAATTAAATTTATAGTTGTATAATTCTATAAAAATGTATGTTACACAGTAAAAAAGCTTCTTATAAATGAGTTAACATTACACAACATTTCGACCATAAATACAACGTAGATCCAGCTACACTTGTAGTCCTTTTATCAGAGCTCAAAAATAAGATTTATATATATAGAAATTGTGTTTGAAAATTCAAACCGACTCAAGTTTCAAATATTTACTTTCATGTATGTCATTCATGTGATCCGGCAACAGAATTTTCTCGATATATCGAAAAGCACAACATTTGATAACTATTCAATATAGATGTTGTCAGATATAAATACAACAATTATTGTTTCTTTTAGAAATTTCATACATTTATGTACATTTGTAAATCCTTCACTTTTGATTTTTTGATTCAAACTATTCATTATTCAATCTGAATGGATTTAAGAGTAAGAGGAACATTTTGATGGTTGATTTTTGTAAATTGTCACTGAGTTGAAATGCTCGATATGGTAAGATGTAAGAAAACTTTGAATTCAAATCAATTATGATAGTCCATGTTATTGGTGCAAGGATTCATATGCGAGACATTCAATTTTCTTGACTTGGCGATAGGTTCACCCCAAGCTAAATTCATAGTTATGGCTGGGTTAGGATGCATGGCGTGGCCATCCATATTATAGGGTACTCCAGGAGCAGTTGGGTTGGAGTGGGACCAGGCCTGAGCCGCTGCCTCAAGATCTTGTTTGATGCTCTGCAATACCAGATCCACATTATACGAATAGTGTCCTGAGGCTGTGGATGAACTCGGCGGCACTGCATTGTTAGTGGGCGCTGGGGTGGACTGTGCCAGATGCTCTAGAATCTCGGAGAGCTCTGCCGTGCTGCTGGATGCAGCTGGAGGCTTGGGTTTAGCCTGTTCAAAGTAATTTGGAGTGAGTAGCGGTGCAGCCGGAACTGTTGGTACTGTAGCACGTATCTTCTCTGCACTGGGATCCTGCGAATAGGACATAAGACGTTGCACAATGCCACGATGAGCGCTCTGTTCCGTTTGTGGCAGTGTGAGTTTGGCATTGGCTTTGGCTGCCTCATTACGTTGCCGGTGACCCTGTATATCCTTCTTAAACTTCATGCGACGATTCTGGAACCAGATCTTCACCTGGCGCTCACACAACGACAGGCGCTGGGCAATCTCTATACGGCGTGTGCGATAAAGGTACATATTACTTTTGAACTCATGCTCCAGCTCCACTAGCTGCACACTGGTAAACGCCGTGCGAGAACGCTTCAGCTTAACGCCCTGCTCCTGGGCCGGCATATTTTCGTCGGAGGAAATCTGCTGTACGGGTTGTTCCGCAATAGACTGCGGCAGGACAGCTGGTGTCGAGTGCTGATATGTTGGCAAAGCGGCTCCTGAGGTAGTTGCTACTGGTGACACAGCCTGCGTCTGGCTGGTTTCGTGATGTTGTGGGTACATCATCTGCACAGAATACGGAATAAGTAATAGTAAAACTTCGATGTGGAAACCATATGCTTACATTGCTGTAGTTGACGACAGGCGCTGGGTAGGAATTCATCTTGGGCTGGTGCACTGGATAGTAATGCATAACGGATGACATCTCTACTGCTCTCTGCGACAGAGGAATGCGGTGTGTTGCTGCTTGTCTGTACGAATCAATTGTGATGGCCCGATCGACGACAGCACTGCTTATATAGAGTCGCTCTAGGTATTGCAGTTTGCCAAAAACAAAATCGAGATGAAATTTGCCTAAACTACGCGCACGTAGTCATAAATCCTTTTGTGCACCGACGTCGCCTGTCTCTAACGTTGTCGCTGTCGGTGTCTCTGTCTCTGTCTCTGTATCTATTGCTGTCTACGTCGCGGTCTCTCTTTCGGTCTTCGCTTGAGTCTGGCACCGGCTGGACGAGCTGGACAAACCGAAGGTGTCGGGGCATTGGCAATCTAGAGGCTTGCGTTTGATCAAAATGTTAGGCTATCATATTTGCTACGTTACATTCGTTATAGGTGAAGATAGACAGTCGGCACAAATAGAAAAGCCATGATGATCTCCCTCTCTCCCTTTCTCTCCGTCTCTCTTTGTGTCCGTCTATTGTTCATTTCGGAGCACCTGTTTGAGTCTCGAACGTGAATCCCGTGTTCAAGGACGTGCGATAGGCGACACACCGAAAAACCTCTGTCTGCCGCGGTTCAGCGGTCGTATAATGCAATGAAACCAAATGATGCGAAAAAGGATATACATACACATTCGTTCGAGGGTTTTATGCTTGATTTAACAGTTTATGACTTTATTTGTGTCACACTCACAATTCAACCGTCTCTCTTCCACTCGCTCTTTCCCCGTACCGCCGTCTCGCCCGCACCTGTTTGCTTCCAGACCTTTGTCCTTTGTCCGCTCCGGCGCCATCGTATGCGAATTCGGCTAGTTCTCATATTTTATAGCCGGCGCTACAGGATTTGCCATTTCATAGAATCTGCTAAATATTGCCAGAACAAAAGCAAAGTCAGAATAACTGAGTACAGTCTCATGCATTAATTATAATTTCTACTATATAGTTAGTACATAAGTTTATAAAGTTTTACTTTTTAATTTTTTTATGCTTAACTTATTATTTAGTTAAAAAAAATTTTAGTGGAATGTTATATTTAAAAGTTTATATCTGTTTAGAAATAAAAACATTAAACGAAGTATGTAATTTTATAAATATTTTAAAAATGTTACATTACAGAAATTCATTAAAAAAAAAACTAAAAACTTTGAACGCAATTTATTAATAAAATACTTTACAACAGCTGGAAAGAAATATTTATATTACACTAGAGTGTAACTAATTTATGAATTAGAATAACATAAAAGATTTTTTTCTTCAAAATTATATGAAATTAAAAATTGAATTCATCTTTTAAATTAAAATAGTTAATTTTGGAATTTATGCTAAATATCCATTTCTACATTCCAAACGTTTCTCCAACAATTCATCTAGAGGCTACACGCCCATTTTGCACTAGCAGTATTGTAAAAACACGGTTATATGGTTCGAGTGCAGGAACAAGTCAATAAAGTTGTGTCTGGGGTAAACCCAGTATTTCATTCTTTCATACAAATTTTGGAATTTCCATATTCTTTATCAAAGAACATTTCAGTAACAACTTACCTGATCTTGCAAATCTTGCAGCGGCGCCATGACACCCACAACCGGACATCGAACGTCGGACAGCATATCGGCTACCTCTGCCTTCCGAAGTAGTTCACAGGTACACTAAGGCTCATATACGATAATACGTAAGTGCGCACCTGGTGGCTTCATCTAGAATTAAGCGAAAATATTTTACTATGCTCTTTTCGGCGAAAATTCGCAGATCTGATTTTATTGCACATATGCTCGTACATACCATAAATTAAATACTTCCTTTCCTCGGGTCCTTTTTGAGTGCACAAGGTTTTCGGGAAAACCAGCTTCAGTGTTCGTTCATCGATCATACGAAGATATTGTTTCTGTACGAATGCAAGGTGTTGTTTTGGGAGTATTATTGTTATTTGCTTTACTACTACTAAAATGTTATAATACTGTTACTTAGTACTAATAATATATTATAAATTGATCAAATGATTGAAATAAATTGATTAAACCCTTTAGAACCCTATTAAAAATTACCTAGTTTTAATGTCATCACAATGCTTTATGATATATCAGACTTCATTTGACCTTACTAATGAAATTTATTACTGCCTAAAGTTAAACATTTTTTTATAACTGATTGCAAATTAAATATAGCATTTTATATAATTAACAAATGCTATCTTAGATAAGATATATTACATTGAAAGTGAGAATTTTCAAATGTTGTAAGCTTTGTTACACCACAATGGATCTAAAAACTTACTAGTAATAATTTCAAAAAGTGTAGAATTGTATTCCATTATTTATTAAAATAATAAGTTCCCGAATATTGCAATATTAGTAAGAGAACTTATACAAGATTATATTACACTTTAGGGTTAATTCTAATTACCTTTCAGTTTTTCAAATGCATTTATAGATGACAATATTTAGCTGAAGTCTAGAAAGCGAATCGTATAATTTAATGTCAATAAATGGCGCCTGTAGTTGTCATGAGATAATAACAATTTGTGAGTAGTTCTTCAGTAAAGAATATTCAATTGCTTCATGCAAACCTTCGGCATAGCCAACGATCAAAAACAATCTTATGATTATTTTTTGTTAAATGTTCACTCTATGTCTAATAATTGCACATCTCTAAGATTGGCAATTATCAGAAAGAGAAACATTTCGTTCGGGCAATGTCAAAAATAGTGTCAGTTACAGAAACGAAATTTCAATTTGCTTCTGACTTTGATAGACAAACTTCGTCCGGAACGTGTTCGGTTGAAGCCCATACATATCTCACCAGAGTCTGACCGGGCATTCATGGGCTTTGCTAAAGGCCCAGGCAGACGGAGTTGAGAACACGCTGAACACGTTCGCGGAGAAAGTTTTGGCTAAATATCACACAGAAAATGCATGGGAAAAATTGTTGGGTTCTTAAACAAACTTACAATACTATGCAAAGATATTTACAATTGTTAGATCTTTGTACAAACATAAATTTAAATATAACTTAGGGCTATAAATTAACATATTCCATTTTAGATTTGTTACAATCATTTGTTACATTGTTAAATACCTACGAAACATTAATTTGAACTACTATCAATATCAACCTTCATAACGAATGGTAGAGTTTTGTACAGCTGCTACTATTCTAAGATATTTACAATTATTAGATCTTTTCGTAAAAACATAAATATAACTTAGACCTATAAATAAACATATTCTATTCTGGATTTGTTACAATCATTCATATATATACAAACGTTTCAATTAAACGACAAACTACCATCGATATAAATCTTCATAACGAATGGTAGAGTTTTCTAGAGGTGTTGCTATACTAAGATATTTACAATCGATAGATCTTTGTACAAATAGAAAATGGAGAGTTTTCTGCAAAACTATAAAGGTTATAGTTCGACATGCAGCCTTCCTTTAAACTGCATCTAAATTAGCAGCAGACGAACTTTGCGTGGGCCGAGCTATTCCGACGTGTATTATACCCGTGCATTAACGTGCCCATCGTACGCTCATACTGACTACTGTTATGCATCAATTCCACTGTGCCGATCTGTGCAGCGGGCTCTGTGCGTTTATTGAACTTGCTTAACGTGCGGCTGCCACTGAGAGCGCCACGTGCCACAGCGAGCAGTCCGGCACTCCAGGCATGGCTACCATCCCGACTATCTGCGCTCATCTTTTTGCTCTTCGGTGGCTCCAGGTTCTATTTATGATGATTAGTAGAGGCATATGAAACATAATTGAAATGCACGCAGTAGCTGCCCTCTCACCTGTAGGTTCGTCCTGTTTTTATTCGTTCCTTTGTCCATGTCAGCGGTGGCTGCGGCGGTGCCGACAGCTCGGACCAAGCGGCCGCCACCAACAGCAGGAGCACCGTCACACAGACTCGGACTTTCGTCGATCTTTGGTTTTAATGGCTTAAAGACCTTGATGCCAGGCAAAGGCGCAAACGTAGACGTAGACGCCGACGCAGAGCTCTTAGCGGCCGGCAAATTGGCAGCATTGCCAATAGCACTGACTGCAGCAGCTGCAGCGGCAGCAACGCCAGCCAATGGCAGTAACGTTTTTCGCATGTAATACGATCCACTCAAACTGTATTCCTTGTCGCCCTTCAGGCGCGGCTCCAGACCACCAGTTCTGATGCCATTTCGTTCCCTGTGCTGCAATTTAAAGAGATGATGTGGCTGCTGCACCTGATCCTGCTTGCACTTTGGCGCCTCTGTCTTCTTCTGACGCTGGTGTTTCCGCTGCTGTTGACGTGGTGACGTTGGCTTAGGCGGATCAGTGACCAAGACCTTAAAAGCAACGTGTGATCTTGTCTTGCACAGCCGCCCCTGACCACCTCCGACCACTGTACGTTTCCTGTTGTAGTTTGAACTGGATTTATTGCTGTGCGTTGCTTTAGTCGGTGACGTTGTGGATAAGGGTGTCATCTGGTGTTTTAAGGAGTACGACACAACGCCACCTATACCGAGTTCTTCCAGACTTGGCAGATCCGCCTCTAGTGCCTTCAACTGCGGCGACAATAACAATTTCTCTGATATACCCTCCAGCAAATCCTGTTGGATCCTTTGGCGACGCCGGCGATTCTTAAACCAAGTCTTCACTTGACGCGTACCCAGCTCCAACTTGGCAGACAAATCAGCCAAACGTGCCCCAGTCAGGTAACGACACAGCAGAAAGCTCTCCTCCAGTTCGGCAATTTGTGAGGTTGTGAATACAGTGCGGGGACGTCGTAATCGACGCATTATCAGCGTGTCAGAACACTCATCTGTGGAGAGAGGAAGGAATAAATAACTAATAAGTCTGTGGAAGTATCAGATGTGATAAAGAAAACTACGGTCAAATTCAAATAAATAAAATAAGTTTACAGTGAATTGATCCACTAGATCATTTTAACGCTCATTTCGAATTTCTGGAGATCTTTCTGTCGAAACTTATGAAAACGTATTTTGAATTTGTCAGATTCTATTACAAATACAAATTTTTAAAGAATATAATTTATGAGGCTTAATAATACACATTTTGATTTAGTATATTGCTTTTGATATCAAAGATCAAAACGATCGCTAGTAGTGCAAAAGTAGAAAAGATTTTAAAACACATAATTGGACTAATCAATTCTGTTAAGTCTGTAACCATCAAAAATATAAATAATATATAATAATCAGCTGATTCTATCTCGAGAATTGAACCTTTTATGCTCAATTGAAACTACATTGTATATATTTTCGGAGGAGTGGGGGCAGGTATCAACATTCTTACCGAATTTGAGTGCTGTAGTTCTTACAGTTTAAGAGATGGATAGACACAAGAAAATTGTTGAATCAACTCGGCGTTTGTAAAACTGATACATAAATACTTTATGGGATCTGACATACTGATCAACAACATATACTTAATTGGATCTGATGTGCCTTTTCCTGCCTGTTACAAACATTTCGACTTCACACACAGTTAATATACCCTTTGTGTTCCTTGAACATTGGGTATGAATGAAGACACCGAAGTTACCATAGGAACCAATTTCTTCAACGTCCGACAGTACACTCTACAAAAATGAAGATCTATTCTAGGCTTAATATGTTCAATTTAGGCAATATACACTGTACGTAATCAAACACATGTGTATATCCATATGAATATGTTAGTGCTTAGAGAAGGGGAGAATCTGAAGATGAAAATTATATTTGTCGTTCTTATTGATATTGATATTATTAATAATTTTAATCACACTAAATAAAGGGATCACAAATCTTTACTGTACATGCGTATGTGCGTGTGCGTGTGTGTGTGCGTGTGCGTGTGCGTGTGCGTGTGAGAGCGGGAGCCAATGCGAAAGTGAGTGCGAATACAACAAAGGAGAATGATAAAATATGCGATCCGACAGCGATAGCATTTCCATAGTTTTTTATTCTCGCGAACATATTATTTATTTCGTTTCTTTACCTTAGCGTGTAATGAGAAATATTTATAAACTGTAACCGGCTACATTTATTAAATTCAAATGGATTTCCCCCGCACTGCGCTTTAATTTGTATCGCAACCGCATGGCGCCGTTATATGCAGCCATGGAAGAGCAGTTCAAAACAGAATGCGAAAAGTTGCCAGATGGTCGACTGTCTGGCCATTCAATATAACAGAGTCTGGCAACGCCCAACGAACGAACAACTGTTTGCGACTGTGCTTCAGCAACGCTAGATGGCGCTTTTCGTTACCGCCAGGTAGCGCCTTTTTGTCAGCGGGAGTTTGAATTACGCGTTTTTAATTTAAAATAGTGTTAATTGTTATTAAACGGTTGGAAACAAATTTTAAGAAATGTTAATGTTCGATCAATCAATCTATATATGTATTATTTTTTATAAATTAATTTATGTATATATTTTTAAAATGTAACTACTTTTCAGGGACGCAATAGACCTTACCCCAGCAGCACTCCTCTGAATACTTAAATAATTACTACTTTCCAGATAATTATCTATTATTTAATGCTACATAAAATAATATAACTGACAAAGCTATCATAAATAAATAGTCTCGAGTACTTTCGAATATCTTTAAAAGATAATTTTATTCATATTCATTGGACTTGTTGGATCTTTCCTGTAAACTTTGTTCATAAAATTAAGACGGAAAGACTTAATGATAGAGAACCTCTGTGCGAATGGAAACGATCAATTCGATCTATGGATAAACGCAGTTGCCATTCAAATGCAGATTATCCTTTCATAATTGGAAACCTTAAAAATAAAATAAGAATATTAATTCAGAATCAGTTGATGTTAAATAACGTAGGTCGTTGAAAACGGTAAATTGTTTGGTCTACTTTATAGAACAGTGTGACCGTTTAGTGAATGTGTAACTGATCAATGTTATGTTGACTTTAGATACGGGAACTTGTTGGTTGTTGTAGTTATGTCAACTGGCAGTAAAAGTCAATTCTCAGTTCACCCAGGCAGGCAGTGAGCCAAAAAGCAAACAAAACTGCACACAGAGAGAGAGAGAGAGAGAGAGAGAGAGAGACAGAGAAACACGCACACAGTCCACAAATTCACACGCAGTGTGTGACAAAGGACGATGGCAATACCCCAGTCCCCTAGCCATGGCTTTGCCCCTGGCTCACGTTCTCGCTCTCGCACTGGCAGTGGCACTGGCTCTGACTCTCTGTTTCTGGCTCTGACTGTGGTTGTGGTCCTGGCACAGCCCCTGCCGAAGGGAGACACACGAAAGAGTCACTGACAGAAACAGGATTCGGGTAATAAATTACAAAATTTGACATTCTCTGTTTCAGATCCGCTTGGGCTTGCTCTCGTTGCAGTCGAACCACACACTGTCTCACAGAGCCCTATACTATATAGTTTATACATATATATTTGTTTGTGTATATACCTATTAGTATGTGCGTGTGTGAGCGTAGACACTGCAAGTTTTTCTTGCAGTGCATGTACGACCCGCATACAAAAAAGGTGGCATCGCTGATGAGCTGGACTGCAGCTACAATTGCATCTGCAAGGCTTCCAAAACGAAAAATCTATGATTCGGACCAGTTCACTATATGTTGCCAGAGAAGTAGACTAGAAGAGGTACGCACATAAATGTTCTAAATAAATAGCCAGATAGAGAGACAGGGAAGTATAGAGAGAGAGAGAGAGAGAGAGAGAGGGAGAAGGACTGATGAAGGCACCCTATGTGGTCTGAGATAGTTAACTTGAAATTTATTATTTTACACAATTTACAATTATCTGATTCAAATGTGCTCTTTCTTTCGCTCTCTCTGTCTCTCTCTCGTTCTCTCTCTCCCTCTCTTTCCTTTCTATATTTGTATCTCTTTTGCTTCTCTTGTGTTCTCTACAATGTCCAAAGGATGCATTTTCATCTGTTGACTGCCTCCGACAGCGCCACCGACTGTGATTCCGGATTCCGCCTTCGCAACCTACGCATTTCGACAGAAGTCACAGTCACGTACATTCGTTTTAAGGTCTGATTTAATTTTATGCCTGTGGCCATAGTTTTCTTTTCGCCTACTTCTTCTTCTGGTTCTTTGGGTTGCAATCTCACACACGCCCATTCAATTCTCTTTCATCCTTGTAGTATGCGTAAATCATGAAATATTGGAAAACCTCAGGATGAATTCAATGAAATACAGCAGATCTACAGAAATTTCGATTCATGGTATACTGAATGAACTTTTAATACAATTCTAACGTAAATATAAATAGTTTATAGATTAAGTATACACTTAGAACTCAATTTCTAGACATGTGAAGGGAATAGATCTGAAAAAATTACGTTTCAATGTCGGTTTCGATCTTCGATAGATAAAAATATCGGAGTTAACGGTTACGGTTGTGGTACGGTTTCGGGTTTGGTTTTATTCCTTGGTAAATACTATAATCTCTTCTTTGGGTCTCAAATGGGGTTAATATAAATACATATGTATAAATACATTTGTATATATATATATTTTATTTTTATTTTCATATATTAAATAATATTTTTAGTGAACCATAGCTTTTCTTATATTCGCTTTAGCAACTTCTTATACATATTTAACAACAGAATATAGTAAAATATTAAATCCTTGAATATTAAACGTATTATTAAATTTTTCCTTTTATACCCCATTTTAAGAGATCTTAAACTTTGCTTATACACCTATATGGTATATAGTTTTTAAAATGAATATTTTTAAGGCCGCCGTCACCCAAATTTAAATGCAATAAAAAATTCATTGCGACTGTGTTAAAGTTTTGGCTGAATGTAAAATTGCAACCCCTTTTGGCTGTTTCCACGCACGCGCCCCTGCTCCTTGCACTGGTCGCCGTCAGTGCGAAAGAGATGGCACACATATGCAGGATCGCGACCTGGCATTGGCATTTCCACAGGCGAAAGGTCTTCTCATCCGGCAGACCGTATTCTTGTTGTTGTTGTTTTTGTTGTCGCGTCCTTTGTTACTTACGCCATGTCATAAATCATCCCGTATGCGTATGTGTGTGTGCGTGAATGTGTACGTGTGCATGTGTGTGTATGTGCACTCACCACCTTTCCATGAACCTTTTCTAAGCGTTTCAGGGGCAAATGGCGTCACATATTTAAATGCGGCGTCAGTTTTGTTCAGTGTGTTGAAGAGACGCGGCGTTTCGCCTCACGGACATTCGCCCTGGTTCGGTGTTGCTGTTGCTGCAGCTGCTGTCATTGTCGCCGCGGCGACAAACAAATCAATTTACGGCGAAGAGTGCAGCAGCCAACTAATGCCATTGATAAACCAAGCGTAGCAACAACGACAACAACAACAACAACAACAACGACAACAAAGCAGATAAACAGAGTACAACAAAGAAAGCGAAAGCAAGAAGAGGCAAACGAAAACAATACTAATAATTACTACAGTGCAGCCAGAACGCAACGGCGAAAGTAAAGAGCGAAACTGTGTGCGTGTGCGTTAGAGCGGGAAAGAAGTAGGATCGTGAGCCCGCTTTGTGTTTCGTTCTTTTGCAGTGTTGGCAGTCTAGCTATTTAAAGGCTAGGTTGGAGAAAAATTTTAGCTATCAGTGACAAAATGTCATGAAAATTTGTGAATAAGATTGAATCAATGCGGATACGCTAAATGCAATGCATTATATGTATTAAAGGGTTATTTATTTTCAAATGTTTTTAGAGTTTTATATGTAATTCTAGCTATTTTTTGCAGTCAACTGGAGCAACACTAATGCTGCAGCAGATAACAGCAAGTGATCGGTCAACGTCAACGTCGACGTTGGCAGAGATTTTCTGAGCGCAGCTCAGTGTGCCCTGCCGCTGTGATGTCAGTCGAGCGGCGAACGCGCAGCGAAGCGCAACTGTTACGCAAATAAAATAGAATATAGTGGGAAAATAAAATATCAAAACGTGAGGCATCGGCATCGGCATCGGCGCATTGAACCCCAGTTAATCGCATCGTTTGTCAAATTATCAGCAAACAACAAACAGCAAGCAAAGCGAGTGCAAGATGAAGTACCAGGTCCAGTGTCGGGTCTATCTGTTGCTAGTAGGGATCGCTGCGGCAGCCGCCTCAGCGCCCGTTATCAGCCACATCAGCCAGGATATGGTAGCCAGTGTGGGCGATACCGTTGGGTTCAATTGCACCGTGGACAATGTGGGCAGTCTAACCGTTGCCTGGATGAAAATGGATCCCAGCTCGGCTGTCGTGCTAAGCATGCGAAACATGCTAAGTTTACCGGAGCCCCGATATAACATCACCGTCATTGAGCATCCGGGCAAACAGAGTGCCACCTATAACCTGCGCATACGTCAGTTGGAAGCAACCGACATGGGACCGTATGAGTGTCAGGTGCTTCTCTCCACTAAGGATAAGGTGACCAAGAGGCTTAACCTGCAGATTAAGACACCGCCCGTAATTTCGGAATCAACGCCAAAGAGCACCCTAGTGACGGAGGGACAAAACCTGGAAGTCAGCTGCCATGCCACTGGATTTCCCTCGCCCACCATATCGTGGGCACGTGTTGGTAATGCCATAATGCCAGCTGGTGGCCATGTGCTCAACGAGCCCACGCTAAGGATTAAGACTGTACATCGGCTGGATCGCGGCGGGTATTATTGCATTGCTACTAACGGCGAGGGACAGCCGGATAGGCGTTTGGTCAACGTAGAAGTTGAGTTTCGGCCACAGATATCCGTACCGCGCCCAAAGGTTGCCCAGAAGTTGTCCCATGAGGTGGATCTCGAATGCAGTGTTCAGGGCTATCCAGCACCCACAGTCATCTGGTTCAAGAACGGTGCTCAGCTGCAGTCAAGTGGTCGCTATGAGATCTCCAATACGGCCTCCTCCTCGGAGACGACTACGTCGGTGCTGCGCATCGATAGGGTTTCGGAAGAGGACTTCGGCGATTTTTACTGTAATGCCACCAATAAGCTGGGCCATGCCGATGCCCGCCTGCTGCTCTTCCAGACCATGATAGCCGTGCCGCTTTCATCTTAATCGGATGTACGGATCTTAAGAATCAAACACAAAAGACTTGAATTAATTTTACTTCATATACAATTTTCGGCAATTGTGTGCATTTACTTATACCATACTAAACTATACTATACTATACTACATAAATACTGTAGAGATCGTCTGGACACAGTTTCCACTCGGATGCTGGTGCCTCTATCGCTCTCTTTCTCTCTCTCTATCTTATGATTAATGCCTTATTCAATTAACTCTGATTCTCATTCTGATTCACTGCAATGTTTGTGCCTTAAGAACTTGACATCCATGTATTGTATGGATCTTGTCTTCTTCTGTTGAAATAATAAACATACAAAACTCGAATAACAATAACTACTTGTGTGTGATGTCTCTCTCTCTCTCTCTCTCTCTCTCTGTCTCTTTTTCTTCCTTATCTCCCTCTCTTTTATTTACTTGGGGTCTTTCATTCTCGACTGTGGGAATTCTTGTGGGAATTTTTGAGCAAAACTATCTACCCAGACCTTATAGATAAGCAGACCTGTCAGAGCTCCAGAAATAAGATAAACTTTGAACCGAAGTTTTATTTATTTTCATTGCTTATCTTATCTTGTTCTGGGTTGTTTCTCTCGTTTATTTTCAATGTTTTGGTTCTATAAAGGCTCAATCTTTTCTATTTTATTCTTTATATAAGTTTATTCTATATTTTGAAGTTTTAAAAGAGCTATAGCTTTAATTTTAAAATTTAAATTTATATAGTAAATAAAAAAATATGTTTCATATTTTTTTTTAGTATCATTTTTCAAATTTACTATTTGTATGCAATAATTAAAATTAAAATTGGTCCATTCCTGATTAAATTTATCTCTTAGCTCTTATAGGATATATTACTATGTATCGACCAATATACATAATAATAACCACAATTCAAAAATTCTTTAACAAAGGAAAATTATTGTAAAAAATCTTTAAACATTTTATCTGTAAAATCCGATGATTTCTTACACTTCTACTGAAACTAAACAAGTTTAAATTGTGTACATGATTATATAATTTACGTAATAAATGATATAAAAACTTCCCTATATCAATTCAGTTTTTAACCGTATTCACCCCAAAAACAAACTACATATGGGAACAGATTCCATAGATTATTCAAGTACGATTTTTGTGTAAGCTGAATGAAGCTGTTAAAACTGCCACAACATTTAACTCTTCAATCATGGTTAAAAATGGACTACAGTTCACCTCTTGACACACACACCAACACACATACACACACCAATACACATATACACACCAACACACACACACTAATACAGGCTTACACGGAGGCTGGTAGAAGTAAATTGTCTAATGGAATTGAGAAAAATGTGAGGCATTTTTAAGGGCGGCCCAACTAAGAGAAAGTGAGTGAGCGGCAAAGGGCTCATTCAGAGGGGAAGTCGGGGGTCGGAAGGATGCGTGGGATGAAGTCTGTTGCTGGCAGTTTTTGTGGCTATTTGGCACACAAACTTAGTATATATACTAACAAGTGTAAGACGATTGTGAACGCACGGCATGTAGTACACTGCCAAAAAATTAAACCAAATCTACATTATTATTATTTGAATTTAGTTTTTAATACGATTACAAATAAAATAAAATATTATATAAATTTGTATATAATTTTACTCATTATTTAACTCAAATATTAAAGTTGATTTCAATGAAAATATTTAATAAATAAATACTCAATGTAAATATTTAAGATTTTACTGCATTTAAATTTGAAAGAAAAATTATAAAGAATTATTTAATTGTGTCTGAATTTAAGTGAAATCGTATGTAATCGTCATTTCTATTAATTAATTAATTTTAAATTATTTTTAAAAATTAACTTTTTATTTATTGAGGTAATGTATAATATATTTATAGGTTTAATTGAAAAAGAGTCTGAATCAGTCAAAACTGTTGCCAGAATCGTTTTGGCTCTATTTATGGAATTTCTTTGAGTGCACAATAAATAAGTTGGTAAATAATATATATTGTATTTAAGCACTTTGTGCATGTGCCCGCTACCATGTGCCCACTGCCCAGAGCCCAGTGCCCAGAGCCCTGCGCCATGTGCCATGTGGCATGTGGCATGTGCCATGTGTGAGGACCAGTTAACCACATGAGCAATGTCCCTGTGCCTCTGTCCCATGCGTATGGCAACACCATTATGTGTTGCCACATTAGTTTGTGACCCCCCCCCCCTCCCGACCAATTGCCAAAAATTACTGTTGCTGCCTCCCACACACACACACCCACACACATTCGCACACATGGACAGATACATGAATATATAGACACAGGACAGGCAGCAGAGCAGTCATGAAAATCAACACTTGCTAATGACTTAATTGTTTCCATTAGAAACTCGTTGCAACAATTTTTCATAGTCAGTTGATTTTCTCCATATTTTTTTTGTGCATATGTGTGTGTTGGTGTGTGTGCGTGGGTGTGTTGGTGTTGTATATTTTTTGGCCAGAATAATGCTATATATGTACATGAATGCTTGGGGCCTGGTAAATAGCATTTTACTAAATGCAATCCAGCTCTAAATGTCTGTCTATATTGTAATTGGTGTTGTTGCCCAGAGAATTCCCTGTGTGTGTATGTATGTGTGATTTGGGGATTATTTCACACACACTCACATATACACTCATGGCACAACACGTGCGCCCTTACGATGCGTTGACGGCATTGTCGGCTTCATCATTTCATTGTCTGCCTTGGGGAGGCATCAGGTGAGGGGCCATATCTTTTGGTGTGTGTGTGGGTGTGGGAGTTGAGCTCTGCCACAACATGGACGTCGACGGTATTGATTTTTAAGTGTAGCCAGCAACAACCACCCGGAAAAAGTCGATTGGAACTCAGCATCCTTGCAAAAAGAGAGCAGCGTCTCTCCCTCTTTCTCTCTCTGTCTCTCTGTTTCTCTCGCAAGGGTTGATTTCTGCTGCAACCCCATGGCAGCAAGAGCCAAGCAGACTGCCCCTATACACTATAACAACGGACGCTAGCGAAAGCTACATCCTGACTATAGACTAAACATGCCTGGCTGTGACTAGAGTAGAGTATGCTTCTATGGGTTGTGTTCTTCCAGTCGATTGCGGCGCCTGCGCATGGTGTGCTCTTGTTTACCTTTGGTCCTTTGCGAATTGCACTTTTGGATGCTGTCTCTCCGCTGTGGAAACTGTGGAATCTGAATTGTAGCGAATTGCTCTCTGTGCCTCTCTCTGTGTGTGTGCGTGTATGGCACTTCCAGGCTGACAGAGCACCGTGTATTTTGTGTTTGGTGCGCCCTGGCGTGTGTGGTCGGATTCGACCGCCTCCACAGGCGGACGCTGCTCATTGCCACTTGGACCAGCCGTTCGTCTGGACTGACTACGCTGTTGTTGCACCGCTATTACCAACAAATTCTCACTGCTCACTGCTAACTCATTGGTCTTGGTGCTGTCCAACATCATCTTAAACCCGGCACCGTATTGTTTTTATTATTGTGACGAATTTACGATGTGACGGCGCTCTTTTTGGATACTGATGACAGCCTCTGCATCCATTTGACCAACTGTCTCTCTCCCTCTCTCCGAGAACAGCCATGGGCACTTAATTCGCATTGTAAACAAAGAGCTTCATGGCTTTTATGATGCTGTTGTTGCTCCTGTTACTGGCTATCATCACAATAAAAATATCAACATCCTCACCATCAATGTGCATTTCGTCTCTGGGTGAGTAACTCATTTCAAGTTTATCGATAGAATCGTTTCAAATGTGAGTTCTAATGCATAACTAAGTGAATATTGATTTGATCAACACGGAATGTGACCTTATCAAAAAGAATAATCTTGACAAACCTTGAATATCTAAGTGAATATTGATATGACCATTTACAAAAGATCAATCCAGTCAAACTTTCAATATCATTCGGATGCATCAGTGTGCTTTTTGAATGAGAAACGAAATATTGTATGAATGGCGACTACCAAAGGATTCAAATATACCAGACGTCATTTTCGTGAATCCATTAATATAATCTAAAGTAATGTGCATATGTATATATATATATAGTATTAATCCTGTATTATCTTGTCATTAAAAGCTCTAGTAAAATTATTAAATTATCTAACAATTAATGTAATTTGCAATCATGTTGTGCATATACTATATATGCCGCTAGATATCATATGTCGATCGACTGTCCAATTGTTTAAAAATTTGGGTTCACTGGGAAGTAAAAGGAATCAGCGTATGTCTTAAATTAAAGCGTATCTTCATATAGAACTTGTAGTTTCTAGTCCTTTTAAGAGTCCGTGAATCAGGGTAAAATATAATTCGAAATGAAATAAACGACTTTCTGTTATATTATGCTAATGTTTCAAATATAATTTACAACTGTCGCATAATACATCCATTTAAGTAAAACTATGGCATCATTAATTTCCTTGGTCAACCA
The DNA here is from genome assembly GCA_037040025.1 of Sphaerogastrella javana. Classification (NCBI taxonomy): domain Eukaryota; kingdom Metazoa; phylum Arthropoda; class Insecta; order Diptera; family Drosophilidae; genus Sphaerogastrella; species Sphaerogastrella javana. The sequence continues at coordinate 20,489 of JBANCZ010000603.1, forward strand.
CAATTCATTTTAAATCATTTAGCGTACAAACATTATCTCATTCACAATATCAAACTAATTGGATGATGTTTTTAAAATAATAAAATTAACGCTTTATTAATTTATAATTGAATTTAAAATGTGGTAAACCTCAACAATTAATTGAAAATGCAAATGAAATAATTTATGAATTCGATTATGTTTGTACGTAGTTAGTTATATCATATATGATAAGCTAACTTTCGTATTTTTATAGATTCATCTCGACATTCCTTACATATATTATAATTATGTATTATGAGTAACTTTGACAATAGTTATACTATATATGGTATACTTTCTTCAGATTTTATTTAGTAGAGTTAAGGAGTAGTATATCATAAGAAGAGAGATTCCGATAATACTTTCGATAATCGTATCTATACAACTAGAGGCTTATACTAATTGCGCTTTTTGCTCTATTGATTTGGCTTGATAAGATGCACATGTAAATATTAATTACCAGGTCTATTTCTCACACACACACACACACACGCACATGCAGACTAATAGCTAATTATGGTCATATATAATAATATATATAAGAGCATATGTGTACATACACATATAATATACATATGTATATCTAGCACAATGTGTGTATAAGTAATTGCATTGTAATTAATGCAATCGTTCTTTTGTGAGTGTGTGTGTGTATGTGTGTGTGTGTTTTTGTGTGTGTGTGTATAACTGCATCTGTGTCTGTTGGTTAAGATAAATTAGTAATGAATTATCGATGGGGACTAGTACAGCATTAATTGAAGTCTCTCCATTGATTTATGATGCGCAATTTAAAAGAAGATACAACAAAAAAAAAAAAACCATAGATAAAAGCAAAAGCATTTGCTGTGGCGTAGGGAAATGGAAAATGGAAAAACAACAATAACAATATGGCCAGCAAAATGCGTCCATAAATAATAATTTGAATACATTTTTTTGCGCGCTGCAATGAACATAAAAACATATTAGCCTTGTGTGCATCCTTTAAAGCCGAAAATTTGTGAATTTAAAAGCCAGGAGCACAGCTGAAACAGACCATGATTGAGGGGTATATTAGTCGGATGGATACTGTTCATACGATATATAGAAATATGGTATATGTTATACGATATATGTACATATAAGCTTTGGAAAGAACATTTGAGACTGGCTAGGATAGACATTAATCCCTGCGCGAGAGGAGATAAATGAATGCTCTGCATTTGCTGCTGGCACATGGCTTCTGGTTTGGTTTTTGGATCTGTGTTAACCCTAACGATGCTTCAACTCCTCTTACTGCTGCTGCTGCTGCTTCTGCTGATGCGGTTGCGGTGCTTGCTCAAATAATAAATTTAACTAATTGCTCTGACGATTGGCAAACAAAAGGCAGCAGAACTGATTTGCATGCAAATCTTGTCTAGCTCTCACTCACTCACTCACGCTCCCTTCGTTCAGTGTGCTCTCTCTTCCTTCTCTCTGGTTCGGCGAGTACAAAGTTTGTCCAGCAGTTGTTGAGGTATTCAATTCTTCTGGAGGCGTTGCAGTGTCAGTTCCAGTTGCAGCCATAATGCTTAGAATGCAGCGATTGTCGGATATTTCTTTTTGGCAAATTGCCAAACATCTTCAAGGAATTTCGTACAATATACCCTATATGGTATACCATTGAATTGGAAACGGTGTGTTTACTGTACTTCATTTCGAATAGTTGATGTTATAGGTATATGCAATGATGTATTATATACTTCATACTTAATATACTTAATTCTTACGTTTTACAAGATATTTTGTCATATTTTGTATTTTCTATTATAATTTAAGGAATGAAATCTCACAATTATTCTGTTGAATTTTGTTTTATTGATGTTATGGGGATATATGGATGTAATATATACATTATACCTATGTTTTAAAGGATATCTTGTCAATTTTATATATTTGCTATCTCAATAAAAGGCAAGAAGTTTCTCAATTAAGTTTCGCTTTGTTGATGTTATAGGAATATATGTTTCTAATATGATATATGTTTAAAGGATTTCAATGTTATATTTGGTATTATAATTAAAAACTAGAAATCGCTTCTTATTATTCTGATGAACTTGTACCACTTGTTCTTATATGAGTATAAAATGTTATGTACGTGCTTCGATGATTTGTTGGAGAGTTCTCAAATTTCTACCTATGTAATAAAATATACATTGTATTACCTCAAAAGATTTTGAAACATTTCTTTAGCAAAAGTACGTAAAACTATATTTTTACTGTAAAATTCTTCCAAGTATTCAACACTTATATTAATATTTCTCTACAGCCAACTTTCAGAAGAGCTGTAAACCTTTATGAAGAAATTTCGATTGGTTTATGTCACATGTGTATATGGATAAAATTCTTTATATTGATGTTTTAATGGATATCTTGTCAATTATATTATAAGGTTAATGCTGTTTTAAATATTTACTATTATAGTTTAATGCTAGAAAAATCTCAAATATTTTATTCAACTTGTAGAAAAAGAAAGCATAGTAATTAGATTTCTCCAATGGCTACCTAAATTATCTACTACGTATTGTATAGATCACCTTAATAGATTTTGAAACATTTCTTTGGCAAAACTATATGAGTTCTGTATGAGTCTCCCAAGTATTCACCACTTATATCAATATTTCGCTGCGGTTAGCTCCCAGAAGTGTCCTAAACTTTTTTTTCGGTGAAATCACAGCTGGCGCCAAGTGAAGTGAAGCCACAGTCTGATTCGAAAAAAGCCGCAGCAAATTGGCTTTACAGATTGTTGGATAGTGTAAAAAGCGTCATGTATTGTAATATCGCATGGTATCGTTTTAATATTTTAACCAATTTAGATAACTGTTTCCATTTGCAATTAAAATGCAGATGCATGCGGCAGTAAGAGCAGCAGCAGCAGCAACAGCAATACAGAGATAAAAACCAGTGCCATACTATAGATAGATATAGGGAATGGGGCCGTAAAAATTTCGCACCAACTGAAATTAAAACTTTTTCTTCAAGGGAGAAAAATTGGGAGTGGCCCGACTGGGCGCAATATCACGTTCCACGCCTCGTGGCTGCCTTTTTGGTATGTTTTTAATTTTTGTTGGCATTTTTTTTATTTTCATTCGTGCCAAATTAAAAAAGAAATAAATATATTTGGTGCAGTGTAGGGAGTGCAGTCGATTTGCTGCGTTGCCAACGCATTTGCATGCTAAGAGTTTCGCACAGGGCGCATTTTATTTTGCCCAGCCCCCCTCCCCCACCCGTTGCTGTTGGTTATTTCCCTTGCCCCATGCAACACGGCTACACTGCAACACTATAGCCCACGCCTTCTGTTGACGTGCCACGGAAGTTGGTTTCGGTTTTGGTTTCTGTTGCTGTTGCTGTTGGGTGTTCCATGTTTCGGGTTTGGGTTCGGTTTGAGTTGCTGCTGTGTGGCATTGCCTGATTCTTTATTATTTTGTTTTCCTTTTATTTCACTTTTTTCACTTTTATCTTCCTTTATTTGGCCATACCGACTGCGGAAGTTTTGTGCAACCGCCATTTCTGTGTACGGCGTAATGCGTTCTGCCCGCAATACAAGCGAAGATGCGAAAAGGACTCGAGGCGTACTTGCATCAAGTGACAACAGCGTCTGAACATTCTGAACATTCCAGCAACACGAATGTAAAACTTCTGGCAACACTTGTGTTGAGGACCATTTAAGTTATACTTCACAGAAAATAAAATGAAAACCACGAAAAGTATCTCTAATGAGAGTCTCCGTGTGTATGAATGCCTAGATATGCCCATGATCTATGCAATTTTTGTAGAAATTCAATTACCTAAAGTGAGAATACCTTCTCACCTTTTCGAAAACAGATTGTTGCTATAAAGTTAGACTTAAAGCAAAAGAAGATGCTTCCCACCGTCTGAAGTAAAATATTTTTTGAATTAATTGACATTATTAGTGTGAGTGTTAGGGTTTACATTAACCCAAAGTTGAAATAATTATTCACATATATGCTTCAATATTATTTATAAAATTTTATTTTTATTTTAATTTTGTATTTGAAAGATTTAGTTACGCAGTATTTGGAGCCTATCTGATAAATACATTTTGTTTTCAACCGTCGTACTTTTCTTACAGTTTGTCATCTTACATATTTTGATACATATACTACTATTAAATTTAGAATACACATACATTTTAAAAAAGAATTTCTTATATCTTATATCTTATTTCTTATAGTTTTAACAATTTTAAATTGCCTTTAATTAAGCTTAAAGCATTAATGGAAAATGTTAAATAAAATAACAAAATATCTTGAATCTAATTAATAGCATCGTATAATAGTATAATCTATTAAAACGTTTGCTTTTATTTCGTATGTGTTTGTGTTTTTAAATTAAACTTTATTTGAATATTTAATTTTAGCTGCTGTTCATAAATTGTATTGTTTTAGTTGCTGCTGTTTAAAGCTAAGCTGTCTTTGTTCTACGGTTGAGGCGAAGCTCATAAGGAAGGCGAACAAAAAAGAGCATAATAAACAAAAAGTTGTATCTATAATCCCACGAAAGTTGTGCATTCTTTATTTTGCCAGAGATTAAAGTTTTAAGCACTTCATAGCTGCAAATAAATTTACATAATTTGCGAAAATTTGTTAGCCAAACGTTTAGTTAGATTTATCTATCAGCTGGGAGCAATATTCCACTTAGCCTAATGAAATGGGTATTTGTATTTTTTGCTTTTGCTTGTCAAAGCATGAATCAAATATTTTACCATTATGAGCAAATAATTTTTTTGTGTTCGTTAAGCGGATGATTGTGATGAACGGCCCAGAGTGCTGGGTAGTGCGGTAGATGGAAGCCAAAAATCCAAATCCCGATGCCAAATGATATGCAATTTATCTTTTAGCGAGAAAATCTAGCTGAAAGAAAAACTGCTGTGTAATGAATGTCCTTGATATCCCTTAGACATGCGCTTCAACCGGGCTCTAGTCCAGGATATGAGTTGTGCTGCGCTCAGACATTATATGCTTTAAGAGTTTCATTATAACAACGCATCAGAACGCATCGCATGCACTGCACGCTTTGTCTTATCGCTCAGCATGTCCTGGCAGCTATAGCTATAGCTACAGCTATAGCTTTAGCTGATGCTGCTGCAGTATCTGTATCTGTATCTATCAACATCAAAACGCGCCATGTCCTGGCGTCCGTAACGGTCCACGGCATGCCCGCATCATGCCAGGAGATTCATGACCGTGTGCTGGGCTACATTAAAATGTTGCCATTTCGCAAAAGCTGCAGCAAGGTATGGGGCAACCATTTCCACTCACTTTCCCATGACCATGCCATACCTACTCAGATCCTCATCCTCATCCACCGACGCCTTCAACCCCTCACATACACGCCGTATTATAAATAAACTGGCGCAATCGCCCGGCATCATCGTCGCATCTGCAATTGCGTAGTCCTTGGACCAGCGGTTGTCTCAGGAGTGAGATCTTAGGAGGAAGGGTGCTCTTATAATGGAAGGCGGGGAGAAGAAAGCAGTAGCAACTGTATGTGCCATACTGCGAGTAGGTGGAGCCTTGTCTGTGTTCTGTTTTTATGTTTGCGTATTTATGTTTGTGTCTGATGCTAATGCCGATGTGGCGGGTTGTCTGTCTCTCTGTCGGTTGGTCTGTCGGTCTGAATGCCCGCTTGCCTGGCCCGTGGGTACTGGGTGTTCGGTATTTGGAACTTGGTATTTGGTATTTGGACATGGGGCTAGAGGTGTGTCTGGACTTTCCATTTTTGCTTCTTGTCGTTCGAGTCGTTCGGCTAACCCCGTTGGCTTCGAGCATACAATTTGCATATAATTTGCGTTCATTTTATTTTATACACACAACCTGAGGATACGCGTTGCGTTGGGTTGCGTTGCGCTGGATGCCATGATCTACCCAGCATTTTATGGTTTTGTTATAGTAGGGCGTGGTTGCGCCTACTGCCTACCAGTCGTTTATTGATAGCTCAATATTTCTAGGCCTGACTCGTCGAAAAGTTACTTAAACTTATATAAGGTCGTTGGCGGTGTAACGCCCCACATTCTGAACGAGAATACTAAATCAAAAATGGGACATACTGAAAAAGTAAACAGTTCATAATTTACATCTATTATAATGCTTATGTTTATTCGATATAGATAATTAGTTGTTGATAATCAATACATTTAATCAGTAAAAGAACTGCAAATCTAGTTGCTCTTCTTAAAAAAAAGCCAAGTTGAAATCTCCAACAAAAAAAGTACCACAAGGAATTAGAGTTCATCCAAAAAACTACGGGTATTTAAAGATATAAAAGGCCGAACAAGAGACAGATTTTTCAGAACTGAGAAGAATAGTAACATAAATTATGCTATTCAATTGTTTTTTAAAAAATCCACCCGACAGCAGAATATAAACAATGAATAGAATTTTAAAACTATTGGAAGACCTGTATTATTATGATTTTTTCAATGCAACATTCTAAAAGGAAAGAATGAATTATGTTGTAAAAATATTTTGAAAAGTCAAACTTAAGGGTAGATTTAGAAGAAGATACATTTTAAAGGTCATGGTTTATTGGGTATTTGACGTTATGCATAAAATTTAGTTATAGTTTAACCGTAATAGAAATTGTCAAGAGTCTTTTAGTTTATAGGGTACGCATATTTTGTGGTACATGCCATTAAATATTTGTTAATATTACAGCACACGACACTAATTAAATCTTTAATGCACTTCGAATGTGTCGTTTGCATTAATGTTATGCACTGGATATACATATATATTCGGAATACTCATTTACATAAATTTCAGTGGCAAAAAGCATGCAAAGCGTCGAGGTCCAACGAGATACGAGAGATACGAGTACTTTATACATAGGGAAACAATGGCTAATGGCTAATGGGCCATAGCTTGGGCACTGGCGAAATATGCGGCTCGATTTAACTGGGTTTCGTGGGGGTTACGCCTGTTTTTAGATGTCGATTTTAATTGCCCCTCTTTGAATGAATGCTAATTCATAAATGAGTATGTGTGAGTGCAACTGGCGTGCAGCTGTGTTAAGTTTTTGCATCTATAGCCGCAATTTGTATCTCTATCTGTATCTGTATCTGTATCTGTCTCTGTAACTGCATATCGGTATCTATAGCTGTACGTACATGCGTATCTGTTGGCTTATGTTGTATCTGTATCTGCAACTGCATTTCCCTGTGTATCTGCTCGTGTGTGTTTGTAAAAGTACTTGCATGCAATTATGCTTGTTTAATTTAAACCAAATTTATGTGCAGTTCTCAACAGCGACAGCAAAAATAACAACTGCAATATCCACCACAACAACAGCAACGATTGTCACAGCGAAAACAGCAAGCGGATGAACTAAAGTTGGCCATGGCCACTGAGAATTTATGCTAAAGTTAATATACACTTGAAAAGAATAATGTTTATATCCACAAAATATTCGTTTTAATTCAGAAAATATTTAATTGAAATTAAATTAAATTATATTGATGTATGTATGTATGAATATTAATATTAAGATTATTTTTATCTGAAATAATTTTTGTATTATTAATTTTAACATACAATAACCTTTAGTCATTTCTGTGTGGTTTTACTGATATCCGAAGCCATATTTTCAGATAAGCATACCTATAATTATCTAGATAAACGTTTTTTCCAATATATGAGAATTATTTCCTCATTAAACATACGTTAATCAATCGATCTATTAATTTATAAGCGAAATATACTCTATTTCGTAGCTAGGTTTAGGGAAATAATGGGCTCTTTCCCTACTGACCCACTTGTCATTTTACCATTATTTAACTGGCAGTTAGAGTTTTTTTTTATGAATTCTAAGCTTAAGTTAAGATTATATTTATTGATATCAATTAAATTGGAATGTTTATTTAAAGTTTCACTAAATTTGGTATTTTTCTCAGTGCATACTGATACTGTACATAAAGAATCTCGAAGAAAAGACTGTGGCACAGCATGTGACTGTGTAGCAGCTAGAAAATTACTTGTGCATCCGGTGCAGCTACTCTATGTAGAATAGCTCCGCACGGTCCTCTTCGGGTAAGCCTCAAGGCGCGATTTTCATGGCGTCTTTTTACAGTTGCCTTCCGCTTCATGCTGTTGCCTGTGCTTTTGCCTCAGCCGTTGGATCCATTTTAGTAGCAGTAGCAGTTCGGCTAAGTGAAAAATCAAGAATGCGGAAGTAGAGTGCCTGAAGTTGCCTTTTGCTTTCCTTACTATGCTACCCTATATATACTATAGAGCTTTGTATCATAGTGGGCGTGGCAGTGGCAGTGGTAAAACATCAAATGCGCTGTGCACAAATTGAAAAAACAAATGACGTTGAGGCCGAAAAAAGTTTGGCTTTTCATTTAGAATTTTAGCATGGTTTTTTCTTTGGCTCTGCTCTTCTCTTTACCTTCTCCTTCTTCACTCTTTCTGCTTCCGTTTTCTTTTTTCTGGCGGCCTTTTTATGCAGCCCATTAGAGGTACGTGGTCAGTGGGAGCAGCAGTGGCAGAATGCCTTTTTCGGCCCATAATTCACAGCGAATGACCTTCTGGCGCAGCAGGAGCAAAAGGCGAAAAACGCTTCCGATGGGTAAACCATTTAAATTCCTCACCAAGGACATGGTACATACGAATATAACAGTATATGGTACAATGGTTGGCAAGCCAGTATATGGGATTTTAAAACATTTACCCCGTTCTCGTGTGCTCTTCGACTGGGTCTTTTAAGCGATTGCCAAGCCATGATAAATCGTTGCACTAATTTAATTAAAGTTTACGGCAGGTCAACCTGCACAGTGCTACCCAATTTTCTTATCCTTGTCCACATGACTTACCCAATTTATGTGCAGCTTCCATTGCAATTGGCCGAAACCGTCCATAGTCACCAGTCGTAAGTCGAAGCTCTTCTTCGAGCATTGCATTTGTTTTCAGCCGAACGGTAGTCTCGACCTGACCAAGCTGATAAAAGATCCAATTAAGTTTACTTAAACTATTAGTACATTGCCTAGCATTTAACAGGTGCAATAGTAGAAGCGACCAAATGTATCTTCTACTACTTCTACTTCTTCTGTATGGATATTGAAGAATAAATTTAAAACTTATTTCAACGATGTCTGCTGCGATAAAACGAATTCACTGCATGTGCTTAGAATTAAAAAACCATCTTCATCTAGTTAATTGAGAAATGTAAAGATTATAATGAGATCTAGCATTTAAAAAATACTGTAGGTTTATTTACATCAATTTGTGATAAAATATTAAACTAATCAGAAAATACCCTATTGAAACAAATACTTTCTGGAAAATACTACACTATCGTGTATACCATGTTCAATTGTCCAGACTGTAGAGTACTAGAGTTGAGTTCAGTTCATTAGCAGGAAGTATGGAGAATTAAACTTTTAATCCAGAGGTTACGGGTTCATTGTCATATACTAATAGACGAGATACCTATTGTTCTCTTAATAAAGAATTTATTATTTATCCTAGAAACGAATGTTTTTACGGTTTCTGGTATCTGATTTCTTTAAATTTGAGGATTAGAGTAAAATCGTGTGAATAGAATACGTTTAAATGCTAATAAAAGTGTTAATACAGATCCGTAGAACTGAAAATTGTTTAAGCTTTTAAGCAGGTTACATACTATATAAGCCTTTAATTTTTGTACTATATGTTCATATATGCATTAGGAGCCAAATCTCATTACGCACACTTTGTGAGTTGTCGTAAATAAAGAGAGAATTTGCTGTAAATTGCAGATTATAATGAAAACTAAAATGCAGTTGGGCGCAGCATGTGGCAAGGACAACGACACAACGAGATGGGGCACGGATACGGATGTGGCAACAGATGCGGATACAGATGCGTACCACACACAAACGAGTAGATGCCGATACTTGTCTGTGCCTGGCACATAAATAACAAGTTCATTTTCATTTAATTGCACATTTGTGTATTTGCAATTTGTTAGCGTTGAATGCAAATAAGTTGACTTTGTTTATACATACATATAATTTAGATTATATATTTAGCAATTATGATTACACTTTACAAGCACAGATATAGAGACAGTAACTACGGAGACCGAGTCGGAGACGGAGACACCAAGAGATGAGCTTGAAGTAACTATTTCCGGAACTGAGTTAAGAATGCATACAATTTTAATATTAAATGCGTTGCGAACCGAACGGACAGGATGGTCAGGACGGACAAAACGCAGGTGGGTAATCACGAGAGTGAGAGGAGTTTAAGGAGGAAAGTATGGAGTACAGGACATGGCCCAGCAGGACATCTGCTCTCGCTTGTCGCAATTTTGCTTTGGCACTGGACAAACTTTTGTTAGCCAAGTATTTGAGTTGTTTTTGGTGTTTTTGCTTTTGTTTTTCTCCATTTCAAAAGTTCAACTTGTTTTTTACTTTCCTTTTTCCTTTTTTGTTCTCAAATTGTTATTTTACTTTCGAAAATTTTCTGCGCTCTAGGCAGATACTGCCTGCAAAAACTTTACCGCATATTTATGACAGTTGTTACAGTTTTTCTTGTGCGACGGAGAGACTCCATCTTTTTCGCTAAGTGTACGCTGGCTAACCGCAAGGTGCGTAGCATTTATCTACTTACCAAAAAATATAAAATAAGCACCACAGCCAAACCACTAGCCGAAGCAATGTGCACTGGCTCAACATATCCGTATAGAGAGTTGGCCATAATTTCAATTTGGACATTCGCCAGATTATTTTGTTTTACGGCTTGAATCAGTGAACCAACGTGGATCGAAGTGCAGTGAAGTGTGTTCTAAAGTTACGAATTGAACAATTGAACAACCAAAAAACGCTCCCGTGACCTACCCTGTAGTTCCGGGCTTTTGTTTATAGCGCATTCAAATGCCATTGTCAATTATCAGAAGCTCGTCTCTACAGGTATCTCACAGGGTAGAAAGAAACAACAACAGCTAAAGGCTCGTTTATGTTAACGATAGTCTATGAATTAAAACAACACTGCTTATTACAACAATAACAAACTTAATAACATAATAAAGTGCTTGCGGATCTATTTACTAATTGGGACAAACAGAGGCGAAAGGAATTTTTATTTTGTGTGTCAAACAAATTTGATAATGGAATTTTTAAACATATTTTAATGTTGTTAGTTTATTATGAGTCTCTCTTGAGAATATCTAAAAGTAGGGACGGTGCCACCACAGAATAATGTTTTTGGAGCAGTAGATTATTATTGTGGCAGAAGAGTCGTTTTTGGGCAGTATACAATTTCCGATGTGGCATAGTTCTACGAGACAGTATAGTATTTTCAGTGCTAAATAGTGAAATCAACAAGAGACTTCTATAATGAATATCGTAAATTTATAAACGATAAAAAATAGCTGGGTATTAACATCTACTCTAAATCAAGATGATGACACGAGTAAAGCCGGCGTTTCACCAGGAGGACGCTTTTGCTTTGGAAGCTCGAGCAAACTAAGATTAGGATCAAGCACCTATACTGGCTCATGGGGAGACCGTAAAAAATAAAGCTTGGGGCATTTTTATATATATCTATATACCTATATATCTAATTTAACATGTCAATATATCTATCTTCCTATTTATCTATATATATATCTATATTTCTATCTATCTATCTATGTATCTAACTATTTATATATTGATTTATCTCTTTTTCAATCCACCCATCCATCTATCCATCCATCTATTAATCTTTCTATCTCTTTATCTCTATATCAATGTATCTATCTATCTATCTATCTATATATCTATCTATCTATCTATCTATCTATTTATCTATCTATCTATCTATCTATCTATCTATCTATCTATCTATCTATCT
>JBANCZ010000604.1:0-32355 GCA_037040025.1 Sphaerogastrella javana
ATACTGTAGGTCGAATAAAATTATGAATGAAATTTATGTTTACATATTCCTTATAATGTTTATCTGTTTTATTTTACAACTGAAAAGTCTGAAGCCGAATTGAATTATGTTCTATGTATTTACATTTTGTTTTAAAGCTTTGCTTAGTAGCTTATTTTAGCTACAGTTTTATTTTGATGCACTATTTTTGTGTAGTGAAATCTTTCGCATAGATCAAATACTTTATGTCTGCCATAGAGACTGTTGGTCATTTTAAATTTGGTATAAAATTGATGTGCCCCTATGCACAGACATACGGACACACATATATATAATATATGCTATAAAACTAATCTAAGAAAAAGACATTGGCTGGTAAAATTGAAGTGCAGCTGCAACATTGATAAGGCTTTGTTGTATTATCTGTCAAACTGAATTTTTCACTCGCATTCAAAGTGAGTAATAATTAAAGCAAAAGTCCAGTGCAGACACAAGAGTATCTTATATCTTATAGGTGTATCTTGTATCTTATATCTTGTAGCTTGTAGCTTGTTTGTTGTATATTAGTGTGTGTGTGTGTGTGTGTGTGTGTGTGTAGCATGACAATTTGAATTTTGCTCAATGTCTCAATAACTGTTAGAAAATGCAAATATTTTTCATGCCTCTCTCTCTCTCTCTATCTGAGAGTCAAGACTCTCAGTATGAAATTTAAACATGAATTTTACTTATTTATTTGTTTTTGTTTTGCCTTTTTGTTATCTTGTTGTTCTTATTATTATTGTGTTATTGTTGTTGTTTATTTTGTTGTTGTTTTTTGTTGTTGTTTTTTGTTGTTGTTGCTACTGCTGCCTGTCTCGTTTTAATATTTTAGCATTGAATTTGTTATGCAAAAATGTGATGTATTCATCTCTATGGCCGTGTTTACATATACATGTGTATGTGTGTATATATACACATGTGTATTTATATATGTATATGTATGTATGTGTGTGTATGTGTCTATGGTATCACTCTAAATGCGATTATATTGCAGGAAAGAAAAACAAGCGCAGCTATAGCTATAGCAACAACAAGAGCTATAGATACGAATTCTATCTATTCAAATATATATATATATATACTATATATATATGTGGTATATGCTTGTGTTTGTATGTGGAAATTATGCATACGCCGTGTTGGATTCAACCACATAATTTAGCATTTATTATTACATATTATTATGATTATGTTATTTAATTTAATTTGATTTCAGATTTCATGCCAACCAAAAACCCTCATGCTGCTGCATTTCTATCTCACTTCAAACCTCTCTCTCCCTTTCTATCTATCTATCTGTCTATCTTTCTCTCTCTCTTTCGTTCTCTGTCTGTCTCTCTTTCTCCCTCTCTCTCTCTCTTTCTGTCTCTTTCTCTCTGTTTAGCAGTGGCTTAGCTACTAAGCTCTTCTGAGTGACTCTGCCAAATGTTTGAGGGGTTGAACAAACAATTTTAAGAGGCGTTGGTTTGCTCTCTCTTTCTCTCTCTCTCTCCCTCCCTCTCTCTCTCTCTCTCTCACTCACTGTGTGTGTAAGGGTGTTCATGTGTGTGTGTGTTTCCGTGTGTGTTTGTGTGCTTTGTGTGTGCGTGTTGCCAAAATGTCTTCGATAATAGAAAATATAATCAAAGCGCTATAAAAATGACATTTAACATGCGGCGTGCGTTCGTCGCCGTCTCTTCTCTTCTCTTCTCGTCTCGTCATGTCTCATCATGTCTCGTCTTGTTACGTCTTGTCTGGACTTGCCACTGTGGTTGGCAGTGTCGCCAGGTTTCTCTAGCTTTCTTTTGCTTCTTGGGGTTGTCTTTTTGTGTGTGAGCGTCTGGGAAGGAGTAGGGAGGTCTGATGCGGTTTTTTTTATATCATTTCACTTCGTTGAGGGTTGGAACTCAATTTACTTGAAAACGCATCAAACAGCAAATTTTATGAATTTACAACGTTTCGGTTTTTGCCTCCCATACACACTGAAAAACCAAACCCCCGAACCCCCAATCCTCTTCCAGAATGCCCCATTCTTGCTCAAGCTCAGCCTCATGCAATGTTATACAATTTTTTTCTGCTATTCGGGGTCACTGCGGGGCGACAATTGTCTGAATGTGTGTGAGTGTGTGTGAGTGTGAGTGTGAGTATGAGTGTTAGTGTGAGTGTGTGTGAGTGTGAGTGTGAATGTGTGTGGGTGTGTATGCGTATGCGTGTGTGCGTATGTGTCATGTAAGTGTTATAGAAAGCAAAGTTGATGGTTTTACTCTCACTCAAACCATGGACTAGGAAATGCCCCCCCCCCCACTTTGTTGGTTGGGGCAGAAACCGCAGTAGATGCTGCACGCTGCCGCAGGGTAAAAGGCAAAGGGGCAAAGGGCAAGGGGCAAAGGGCAAGAGTAACCACTGAGCAAACCAAATGAGTTTGAGGTGTGAGAGTAGCTGGAGCGAACGCCTTTTGCTTTTGCTTTTGCTTTCCATAATGGCTGCCTTGGTTTGAGGTCTCTCAGTGGTCTACATGTAAGTGTATGAGTGTATGAGTGTTTGTGAGTGTGTGGGTATGATTGTAAGTGTGTATGTACGCCAAGTTAAGCTAGCCACTGAAAATATATGTATGTGTATTCAACAGCAATCAAATCGAATATGTATTTCAAAATTGATTGATATGAACTCCAGTTTATTGAACTGTCAGCACCCTCTCTCTCTCTCTTTTTATCTCTCTTTCTCCCTCTATATATGCAAGGATCATTGCTGACAATGGAGCACATTTTAGCTGAATTTTGTGGGGGAAAAAAGAGAGAGAGAAAAGCTGTAAACGTATGAGTAATGTACTGTACTAATGTAATGTACTACACTTCCAATTGCTCTTTGATAGATGAACTCTCTTTCTTTCTCTCTCTCTCTCTCTCTTTCTCTGTGTCTGTCTCTCTCTTTATCTCCCTCTCTCTCTTTTTGGGTGTGTATTTTCTGCAGATGTAACTGCAGTTTGTACTACATTTAGAATGAATATATATGGTTTTTTTTAGGTCAATTCAATTGCATCCATTTCTTTCTTTCAATAAACTTTCGACAAAATATTGAACAATACTTTCAATTCTCCTACAAATTATAGAAATTAACTTAGTTTCAACTAATTATTTAACAATTTCCATAAAAATATTTGCTTTATTATAACGTAATCTATAACTTTAAGCAATAATTATAATTAAGCAGAGCGGCGGCAGAGCGAGATCGATTACCGATTAACTATGTCTATTATCGATATTAATTATCGAAATCGATTATCGATAAAACAATTCAGCACCGAAAATACTATACTAGTCCGAAAAACCACCCCACACCGGAAATACTATTCTGCTCCAAAAATACTATTCTGTTCCGAAAATACTATACTACCCCATAAAAATAAACACAGGGTCCCTACTGTCGGGCCAGTCCCTACTGTTGGATACTCTTAAATATATTTTAATATTATATTTTAGATTCTCACGCATTCTTGCATTGTTTTGGCATGCCTTCTATGCTTTAAACACATGTTTTTCCTATAGCTATAGCTCACTCTTTAAGCTTTTCTTTTGCTTAGTTATTTTTTCTATTGCCAAGTTTTCATTTTGGCTATTTAAGAGCGGGCGGTGTCCAAGTTTAAGTGGCTTGTGGCGCTTTTTCCAATGCACGTTTCAAAGAGAAGTCGAAAACACGTATGTGTATGTGTATGTGTGTGTGTGTGTGCGAGTGTCTGTGTGTGAGTGGCACATGTGTGTCAGCTTGAATGTATGTGTGTGTGTATGTGTGTGCGAGTGTGTGTCTGTGTGTTGAATGCTGCGTTTGAACTTTGCTGCAGTTGATCAAAAATTCATTTTCAAAAACTTGCCATAAAAATGCGAGCTTTATGTATGTGAGAGAATGTGTGTGTATGTGTGTGTGTGTAAGAATATGTGTGCGTGTGTTTGTGAGTCTCTCTCTCTCTCTTTGCATAGTTGATGCTCTGGCAATCCTGGTGGTGCTGCCAGAATTGCCATCAGCAGCAACTAACTTGAGACTTTATTACTTAGCCCAGTGATCAGTGTTGCTGTTGTTGCTGCTGCTGTTGTTGCTGCTGCTCTTGCTGTTGTTGCTGTTGCTGCTGCTGCTCTTGCTGTTGTTGCTGTTGCTGCTGCTGCTGTTGCTGTTGTTGCTGCTGCTGTTGTTGCTGCTGCTCTTGCTGTTGTTGCTGTTGCTGCTGCTGCTGCTGCTGTTGTTGCTGTTGCTGTTGCACGTCGCGCTCGTCGACATGTCGTTGACAGCGTTGTTAACATTTTTATAACCAAACTTTATGCGTTGCATTCCCCCCACTTTTCTCTCTCTATATCCCCTTCTATATATATCTCTCTCTCTCTTTTTTGTGCGGGTGCTAGGATTTTCGGGTTGCCGTTGATGTTTTATGCACGCACGTTGCATGCTGCATGCTGCATGCCGCACGCTGCACGTTGCACGTTTGGTAGTGTGCAGGTTGCACGTTACGAGAAAAGTCAAAGTTGCAGTTAGAGCCGCATTCGGCTAGCGACCTCGGGCAACATTTAGCGGCACTCAGGCAGGCAACAACACGTGGCAACAACAGCAGCAACAACAGTAACAACAGCAACAACAGCAACAACAGCAGCAACAGCAGCTTGTTAGCGAAAGTGTTGCAGTTGCCACATCATGG
Organism: Sphaerogastrella javana; assembly: GCA_037040025.1. Lineage (NCBI taxonomy): Eukaryota > Metazoa > Arthropoda > Insecta > Diptera > Drosophilidae > Sphaerogastrella > Sphaerogastrella javana. The sequence continues at coordinate 4,679 of JBANCZ010000604.1, forward strand.
GATGATGGCAGTTGTTATTGCCTTTGCTGCAAATGTTGTTGCTGTTGTTGATGTTGCTGATGTTGCTGATGTTGTTGCTGTTGTTGCTGTTGTTTTTGACGGTTTCGCGTTGGCACTTTTTTGGCCTATTGGCTTTTATATGTAGAGTTGTAGCTGCTGCTGTTGCTGTTGATGTTGTTGCTGCTTTTGGTATTGTTGCTGCTGTTGTTATTACTGTTGTTGCTGCTGTTGTTGCTGCTGTTGTCGTCATCATGACCTCATTCTGTCCCGCCCTGTCCGTGCAATTTAATTTGGGAAACTATCTGAGCTCTGCAAAGTTTGTCTGCCACTTTGTTGCTGCTGTTGCTGTTGTTCCTGTTGTTGCTGGTGATGATGTTGCTGTTGCTGTTGCTGTTGTTGCTGCCGTTGTCTATTTTCTGGCTAGGCTTTCTCGCTTGCCAGTAACGGCATTGTTATTTGCACACTAAAAATACAAAAACTATGCGCTTTCAGCACCCGCAACTCTCACTGCCATTCCCCGCCCCCTGCCACTCCCACTGCCAAACTCCCTCCCTAGGCCCATAATTGCCATCATTCCCCCCTTCCCCCTTTTCAGCAACCACACACTGCAACAATTGGCCGCAAGCAGCGCCTTTCCGTCTCGCATTTTGGTCTGATGTTATCAGTTCGATCTGCGCATTTGCATGCCAAATGAAGGACAGGATGAACCCAGCGGGGGGATGAGGTCATATGCAATGTTTGGGTAATGCTTCTTCTTCTATTTTGGTTTTTTTTTTTTGCTTTTAGGGGCCACGCTGATGGTAGCTTTGCGTCAGGCCCCAAAGTGCTAGCGGATGTGTGTGGGAATGGGGCCAAAAGGGTCAATGGTAATCAATGGCACAGGGAACAGGGAATTTGGGTGGAGGGTGGTGGAGCGTAGAGGGACAACTGTTCCGATAGCTATGCTTAAATTAATCAATAAATTTCTCACTTTACAAACTTTAAAAACTTAAAAATTTTCATATAGTACAGTCAAAAAATGTATAAATTGTTTAAAAACTACAAAATTTTCATCAATATATTATAAACTATTTAATTTATTAAACATTTTGTTGTAGTATTTAATAAATTGAAAAATTATATACTTAATACTTTATATTTAAATTGTATAGTTTCAATTTTTGTTAAGTTTATTTTTAGATATCATTTTTTTAAATAATATCTCTTGATATATGGAAAAGAAAACTCTGTATAAGAAGGAAATGGAAACTAGAGTTTATATCAAGAGAACACACTCTGATTAAATGTACTATATTTAAATATAATAACATCTATCATCTAAAAGTCAATCAGATATACTATATGTTACATAAGTCGGGGGTGGTTCAGTCTTAGCCCTTATAAATAGGTCAATTTACCATAGTAATTATGAATTTCCCCTTTAAATATTTGAAGCTAATTTCCTTTACATAATTGCAATTGAGTTCATCGACTTGTTATTTCCTGCGGCATATGCTTACAAATAACGAGTATTAAGCCTTTGGTAAAACAATATTCCAGAGATATAGTGAGGAAGAGAGAGAGAGAGAAATAGAGGAGAAAGAGAGAGAGAGAAACGCAGAAAGAGAGACAGAGATCATTAATTTCATTTATTGAGCTGCAAGAGGCTTAAATGTGTTTCAGATACTTTTTGGTTTAAGTGGCGCCAATCATACAAGCAGCTGAAGATATGCACATACACATAGTACATATGTATATACACATGATACATAATGTGACAATGACACAGAATGCGCTGAAAAAAAAGAAATCCCTTCTCTTCTGGCATAAACTTATGATAAATAGCTGTCTCAAATTACAATTGGCAAAAACTTTCGCTGGCAACAAGAGAAATACTACAAAATTCCGTACATTTTCACATTGTATATCGTATGTTTTTTGTTTTAGTTTTATTTTTTGTTCGTGTGCGAGGCTAACTCAAATTAATGTCACGGCAGGTGGGCCAAAGTTGGGCAGAGCGAGTCCAGTATCAGAGCGAATTTGGGAGGGCCAGAGAGAGCCAAAACCAGAACCAGAACCAGCAAGAGAAACAGAGAAACATAGAGCAGGGAGCAGAGAGTAGAGAGCAAAGAGTGGAGCCAGAGCCAATTAAAAGCCATATTTTTTAATTGCATTTCCTTGCCATGTGTCACACTCGGTTATTATCAGCATTGTTTTCATGCCCTTTTCATAGAGGGTATTATTAGTTCCAGGCGACACATGTGAAACAAATTGTGAGTGGGCGGCAGTTTGACTTTTTCAGAGTTGCATGCAGCTGATTTATCGATTTTCACGCACTTAGAAAAGTGCAAAAAAAAAAAAACAAAATAGAAAATTTGCTAAAAAAAAAGGGTTCACTTCACTATAAACTAGGAACTTTGGGTTGAATATTTAATTACCTTAAAAGCTTATAAACGTATAACTTTAATATTTAGTAGCCTAAAGCTTGTTACATACTATACATAACAATTTAATCTTATATTGATCTTAGGATTTCCCATCTGAAAATTAAATTGAAATAAATACTGGTTTAATGCCTTATTTTTATTATTTATTATATAATTATAATAATTTCTTATATTGATCTTAGGATATCCCATCTGAAAAATTAAATTGAAATAAATACTGGTATTCTAGTCTAGTTTTTTTAAAGGTTTATTTATAATATTTATTAATTGTAAGAGCATTAAGCTATCCTGTATAAGTGTTATTCTTATTTACTCATTTTGTAATTTGTTTATTATTTTTGCAATTGGTTTATGGCACACACAATAAAAGTTGCGAAATATTTAATTTGTGTAGTGTGTGTACATATAGCGTATATATGCAGAGCCCACTGTACGAGCGAGTATATACCGATAAAGTGCATATATATCTACCTACACTTTGCATTGTTTGTTGAAACTTTTGTCGAGCTCAATTAAAAATTGTTTATTTAATTCGTGGCAGTTGTACGTTTTAATTTTAATTAAATATATATTATACGAACATATATAATTTTTTTTAAGGTTTTACTTGCACACATATAATTGAATTGAAAATTCTGAATAATACAAAATACAGTTTTTGCTTTAAATGAGCGACACATATTATTTATTTGTGAAAATAAAATATTATTGTATAATTATAAAGTCTGTTTGATTGATAAATCCATCATTTATCATGCATAGTTATTATTTATCTTTCAAATTTCAAATCGCATTATGTTTGAGCTGTAAAACAGATGTTTTCATTAAGTGTATCTAACAGATACAAATAATATATAATAAATAAGATAAAATCTACTAATGAGTTTATAAAAAATGCCCTTTGAAATGGCTTTCAATCTGTTAGATTCATTGTGTATATATAGTTGAAATGATAGTGTGTTTAATGCGTACTATCTAGCACCCACATAAAAGTTCGAGCTACCAGTGTTGGCTCAGTGTCATTGTCTATAGACACTGTTTGATGTCGGCAAAGAGCTACATCCATAGCCAATTCATGAAAATTATGAAACCCGCTTTTAGCCAACATTCCAATGTTGCTATCGTTGTCGTTGTCGTCGTCGTAGACTTTGTTGGTGTCTTCGCCAACGTCTTCTGGTATTCCAAAAAAAATTTATATATATGCAACAGTAAGGACGGTGGTTGAATGTAGGGATGGTTATTTTAGTGTTTTCAGTACAGTATAGTATTTTTGAAGCAGTATAGAACTGAATAGTATTACATAGTCAAAGCAATAATCGATTTCTATAAGTAAAATCGATAATCGATATCGTTAATCGGTAGTTAAAAGCGGCCATCGACGAAAAAGTAGGTATATAGTACAATTCTGACCATACATTCCAATATGTATGTCGATTTTTATTTACTGGGTATCCACCATTATCTTCTTTTGCCAGTTAGATACATATAGACTTTGCACAAAGTTAACAGAGCCTTTTGTGTTATTTAAATACAGGGTCTAAAAAAAACAGATGAGAAAAATAAAAGGCAATCTTAAGAGACGCCCACGCGACAAACCCGAAATGAGATGAAGATGAAGCTGAAGACCAGAATGAAGCTGAGCGAAAGAGAGGTAGGGAAAGAGAGAGTGCGATGCGTTTAACTGTAAGATGATGGTCGGGTTGGGTCGAACTGAGCCGCTCCTTAGGCCCAGCCTTTTGTAGTAATATCAAGGCAAATATCTCAAATTTCAATGCACATTTTGCCAAGATGAAAACGAGCCAAAAAAAAAACCTACAACAAAAATTATACTTAGTATGTGTGTTATATAAATTTATGTATCGTTGTATGTGTATGTATGTATATATGCATGTATGTATGTATGTATGTATGTATGTATGTATGTATGTATGTTATAAATCTCAGTCGGCCTGCTGGCACACATTTGAGCGTCATCATCGCTGTTGTTGAACCCGGCACCCAGGAAGCTGCCGTTGCCTGGAATCGTGGAATCGGAACTCGACTTCACTTTGACCATAGCATGAGATGATACTACTTACGTTCGAAATCTGAAGGGTTTTGTCAGTGTTGTTGCTCTCGCTGCGTCGTCGTGTGTGCCGCCCATCAAACAGAGTAGCTAAAATGGTAGGAAGTCCAAATGTATCTCTGTATCTCTCGGTTTGAGTATCTCTAAATATGCACGTGTGTGTGTGTAAACGAGTAAAAAGATGCCAATGTAGATGTCTCTCTCTCTCTCATTCTCTTCATCTCTGTCTCTGTTGCTGTCTGTGTATGTGTGAAACCGCAAAAAAGGCTAACATCGAATGCACTAAAACTGGCTTCAAAACTTAGCTCTGGCCTCACGGCTCACTTAGTCATCAACGCAGAGGGAAACCGCAACGTGTCCCATTTAAGTGAACCCAGAGTAAAAAAGATAGTGAGTGCTATGTACTCCAATGGTCATAAAGCAGCAACAGCAGCACCACCAACAACAACAACAACAACAACAACAGCAGCAAGAGCAACAAGAACAACAAAAGCAAAGGCAGGCGATATCCTTGAGTGCCCCGGCCAGTGCCACAGCCAGTGCCAGGCCATTAGCCGCAAACGAGAAATGAAGATTATCTAAAAGATACATGCGACGACGATGGACGTCAGACATAGGACGTTGGACACTGGACAGTGCACAGTGGACAGCGGACATTGGACAATGGACATTGGACAGTAGAAGTTGAGCGAAGCAAGCCAGTTTCATAACAACGAAAATTTTTTAATACCCTACAAGAACAACAAGATTATGCTAAGAATGGATATACTGGCAAATAGCAAAAGTCCTAACCAGAACATGACCATATAGTAAATGTTACACCATTCCCATTGAATGAAGAGTTTTAAATAGATACGTTGAATTTAGATTACTTCCAAAATTAAATATATTAGATTTTTTATAATCTAAAAAAAAAAAACATCAAATTCTTTCATTTGTTTTCATTTTTAAGATGGCCGAAAAAATAAATAAATTATATATTTTAATAACATTTAATTAAACAAATATTAATACAAATGTTACTTATTAAAAAAGCGTTGAATTTGATTAAATCGATTATATTTTAATTTGAATGCTTTGCAATTTATTAATGTTTTAAAATCTAAATTTAACGATCTTGTATTTTCTCTCTTATATAAGATGACTCTTAAAAATATATATTATTTAAATATTCTATTCTATATTATTTAAAAATTCTATATATTTTTACATGCAATTCATTAAAAATGTATTAAAATTAAATTGAATTAATTATTTAATAATGTTCTTTCTTTAATCATTAAATTTTTAATTTCCTTAAAATTAATTTTTTTTTTTTAACAAAGTAAACAATAAATTTGCTAAATAATTGTAAATTTATATTAAACACTTTTTAAAATATAATCTAGCATTTTTGTCCATGCGCAGTATGTGCCAGTCGTGTGCACACTGTCAATAGGCTAGGCGCATTTTTCAGTTGTTTTGTTTCAACGCCATTGTCTGGACAACCTCATCTTCATCCACATAGACATCCACATCCACATCCACAACCATATCCTCCTCGTTCGGGTGGTGTCCAAAATGTAACTTATGCTGCAGCCGAAAGCTGATGGCTGCGACTCGCCTGCATTTCATTTCACATGCATTAGTCCATGAGACGAGGCAAGCAAGGCAGGCGAAGATGGGAGTGGGAATGGGAATGGGACTGGGAGTGGGAGTGGGAGTAGGAGTAGACAAAGGGCGGACAGTAGGGGCCATAGCCACAGACAGAGTCGAAAGGGGTAGAGGCTGGCGAGCATCGGCTTTTGTGGCCTGGCATTGGAGGCGCCATTGTTTGGCATACTTTTCTACAATACACACACACAGATACACGCACGTACATGCATGTGTGTGTGTGCGTGTATGTGTGTGTGTGTGTGTGTTGGTAGTTGCGCCTAGTTTTCGCATAGTTACAGTTACTGGCCGCCAGGCAGACAATGGCATACAAAAGCTCCAACTGCAACAATGTTGATGGCGACGCTGATGATGACTCCGACTGATGATGATGTGGCTCATGTTGATGATGTTCCTCATGATTATGATGATGGTGATGACGATAATGATGTTGCAGATGAGTTTGGCAGGCCTCACATTCTATTGAGCCGATGTTATTGTTGTCGTTGCTGTGGTTGTTGCTGTAGTTGTTGTGGTTGTTGGGATTGCATAATTGTTTTATTAGCTACATTTGCCTAAGCCCAAATCCGTGCCCAGTTTTATGTACATACATATTTAGTACGTGTGTGTGTGTGTGCGTGTGTGTTCGTGTTTGTATCTTGCAGATACTTTTTGTACGTGCGCATGCCAAAGCCTAACAGCATTACTACTATCTCTTTTTTTTTCCTTCCACTGCCCACAGTTTGAAGCTCCTTGTCCCATATGGGTGATTATATGCATAAAGAGTGGATCAGGTCACAGGTAACAAAGCAAATGAATAACAAACAAACACACAACAGCAAATAGATAACAGAAAACACAGAATAGAGAAAAGAAACTAAAGAACTGAGAACATAGATATAGGCAGAAATATGCAGTTTCAATTACTGCATGACATTGTTTCAAAAGAATCGATATGAATAAATTAATAAAAAATTGGAATTTCAGAGCAAAACTTTACATAAAAGAGGTCAAGTATTGCTACATTTATAAACTTATAAAATATTAAAATATTCCTATAAGTATACATATATTTTGCACTTGTTTCGCTAGCTTTAACAAATTTTCATGTTTTTTGAGGTTCGGCATTGAGTGTACATACAACTTGTAATGGTATAGGGTTTCGATCGACATAAATATAAAAATTAAATTGGTAAAATTCAATTAATAGTTTTCAAGGTACTCGTAGCATTGCATTTGAGTAGTGAATAGCCTGTAGCTCAACTGTCAAAGTATGTTATTATGTTGTAATTTCCTGCCTGGAGAAACATATCAAGTCATAGACATGGTCAAGACTAAAAGAGAGTCCTGTCAGATAATGTTATAAGAAACATAGCCATATACTCTATTTCATAAAGTATATTTATTAATACATATATTGATTATTGTTTCTAAACCAAACATACAGATTAGTTGTGTATGATTAGATCTTCGTTCTGTTTTTGAATTGTATAAATTCACTGAATTAAATATAAATAAATTTATAGATAAAATATAAATTATAGATTATGTCTATGGAATTAAAAAATATTTTCACTTTTCTGTTTAAGTAATTCGTATTTTATATAGCCTTGTTCAAGAGGTACTCACTAAATTTGGCCCAAGAAATGCTTCGACTCTAGTAAGACCTTGTCTAGATGCAGTTCGTGCTTCCGACTGCAATTTAACTTGGCTCAAAGGCAATTTTCAAATTTGATTTATTGCAGTAGACAGTGGATTTTGGACTGTGGATTGTGTGCATTGTGGATTGTGGACAGCAGGCTCGAGTCAATCAGCGGCTATAGTCAGCTGTTGCAGTCGAGTTACTTGCAGATGTATCTGTATCTTTTCAGCTATATCTATAAGCTAGGTGCCCAACAAACCCTTGGTTAAGGCCAGAAACCATGCAAACTAGCAGCTAACCAATAATGTAAAAAACCAGCTATCTGACTGCCTTGTTCACCAATAATAAAAAAAACTGAAATAACAACAACTTCGACAACAGCAATTACAATAACAACACTAATAACAACAACAACAACAACAACAACAACAACAGCAACAACATTGCCGGCTGCTGCTTTGATCAATCAACCGTCAAAATTATCGCTGCATGAGCCCCGTGCCAAAGCCAGAGTCAGAGCCATAGCCATAGCTATAGCCATAGTCAGAGCCAGACCCGGAGCTGGAGCTGTAGCTGAAGCGTCAGCGTTGAAACTCCGGCGGGAGCCGCGGATGCAATTATAAACATTTCCACGTGCCGCTTCATTGGCTCTCAGTTCTCGGCTCGCGGCCTGACAGTAGCCGTTAGGTTAGTCCAATGCGTCCCTCCTCTCCCCATCCGTAACACCTTGTTACACCCTCGCATCGCATCCCTTGCCATGACCAAATAGAAATTTATTGGCCACTGGCAAACGCCCACTGGTATGAAAAGTAATCGAGTGTATCTATATACACACATAGATACATTTTTGTGTAGTTATATATAGTGTATGTATGTTAACACTGAAAAATATTGGTATGAAAAAACCGTAGACTTTATATCGAATAAACTGTGTTAATTCAGTGGAAATTACTATCTTAAAAACAAGTTTTAAAGTATTATTAACTTTATTAGAACTGACAAGTTAATGTACTGAATTGCACCTACAACTACACTCAAAGCAAATGATATAAAAGTATAGCAGTTATTTTTAAAAAATTTCTTTTGAAGGTGAAAGTTAGGACGATACTTAAACTAAACCCAAGACTTTATAGCGAATAAACTGCATTAATTCCGTTGATATTTCTATCTTAAAATACAGTTTTAAAGTACTTTTAAAGTCTTTGAATTATACCTGGCTTCTTGATGTATAGAATTGCAAATACAACTACACTTAAAACAAATAAAGAAGAAATACAATAGATATTTTTTTAAAATTTATTTTGAGTATAACAATTCTTTTATATAGAGCGGTGGCAGAGCGGCGGCAGATATACCTTCTGTATAAAAAGTACCCGGAATTGTTAAAAAATAAACATAACTTTAAAATTAATTGATGGCTTCAATGGACTCAAAACGCGTTCCACGTAGAGGCAATTTGAGTTTTGGGAATAGAAAATAGTCACACGGAGCTAAGTCAGGAGAATACGGCGGTTGTTGGATAGTATTTATTGAGTTTTTGGTTTGGTATTCCTGAATAATTATGGCTCGATGCGACGACGCGATATCATCATGAAAAATCCACGAATTGTCTTTCCATAAATCTGGCTGTTTACGAGGAACATTTTCACACAAACGCCTCAATACACCCAAGTAATACTCCTTATTCGCTGTCTGACCTTCAGGAAGAAATTCTGAGTGCACAACACCACGATAATCGAAGAAAGAAGAAGTGAGCAAAACTTTCCGGATACTTTTTATACAGAAGGTAGATATATATTGACAGATACAGATAGATGTAATTTTAAAATTTCTTTTGAAGATATAAGGATACATTTTTTTTAAAATTTATTATAGAAGTAAGGCGTCAGCTATAATCTATATATATAAAATAAATTCGATATAAATAACATTCAATTGTATAAAATATTCTATATTTTATTAATATATTATTATAATTTATTAATATATTATTATAATATAATTAATCTTAATGAAAGTTGTTTCCTCACTGTGGATGTGTAGTAGCAAGTGTGAATTAAAGGCAAACTGCATAGTATACATACTAAAGTTAGTGTTAGTTTACTTTGTTGTCAACAGTTTGGCATCTACTGCTACTGCTGTTGCAGTAGATGTTGCTGTTGTTGCTGTTGTTGTTGCAGTTGCTGTTAAAATTGCAATTGCAGTTGCAAGTGGCCACTTCAGCAACATGCAACATGCAACACCAGCTGCAGCACCAGCAACAACAACAAAGAGAACTGCACACACGCAGTGGGCCAAAGTTTGCTCTAGGCCTAAGGCCTGTGCTAGGATGATTACGATTATACGCCCAGCGTGGCGCATAATGCAGCTAATCTGGGGAATTAGGTAAAGCAAAAGAAAAAAATACTGAAAAAAAAAACACAAGCTGACAAAAGGCAAACAAGCGGCATTCAAGTGGCTGTTGTTGATGCTCTACTTGCAACATCAACAGCAGGAGCAGCAGCAGCAACAGCTACCAACAACATTGGATGCAATGCAATTTTGTATCCTATTACGTAAAGTAACTGTCAAGTCGTTTAGGCAGCTGGACGAGCAGCAACAACAGCAGCAACAACAACTTGGTAGTGATTCAGAGCTGAGCTTATCTCTGGCAGGCAAATGTCTCAGTTCCTTTCCCTTTCCCTGTCACTTTCCCTGTCCCTTTCCCTGTAATTTTCCCCGTCCTTGTCCCTGTCCTCGTCCCATGTCTTGCTGCTTGGTCTGTGAAGGATTTACGCACAAAGGCAAGCGATACGCTGAGAATAAAGCAAGAAAGCGAAAAAGCGGCAAAGCGACAAAGCAGGGGGCCAAAAGTAGCTAAGCGAATTAAAAAAGTAAACTCCAAGTAAATTAAATGAGCGACAAGCATTGAGAGAGAGAGACAGAGAGAGAGAGAGAGAGAGAGAGAGAGCGGGAGAGCGAGAGGCATAGATAGAGTCAGAAGAAGAATATATAGAATGCCAGAGACGAGAAGGCTCTGAGCTGCTGATAAGAAGCTAAGACGCGACTCGATGCCGTCAGCAACCGCAGTTCAGAAAGAGACAGATAGCGAAGGAGAGAGGCAGAGAGAGAGAGAGAGAGAGAGAGAGGGAGAGAGATATAGAGAAAGAGAGACAGAGAAAGAAGAAGAGAGCAGGGGAAATATATTCTTAAAATGAAATCACTTTTAATGAGTCATTCAAGTTGAACAACATCAGCAGCAGCAGGCACGCCACACGCCTTCTAGAATAATATATATAAAAAATATATAAAAAAATCTACCGGTAGGGATAGTGCCCAAAATTGGGGTTCTATGTTAGTATAGTCGATTATGTACAGTATAGTATAGTATTTACAGTAAGTATAGTATAATATTTTCTATAATTGATTTCAATACCAGATTTGGATGATCGACCTAAGGCCGGACAAACGGATAGACAGACAAATCAATATACCTAGGTCCATCGACTCGGCTTGTTATGCTGATCAAGAATTTATATATTTTTTGGGGGTCTGATTCTGGATTCTGTACGATGTTGCTCATAGTTAATAGACCCTTTTGTTCCTTTTAATCACAGGGTCTAAAAAAGTAATATTAATTTTTATAGCGTTGCAAACAAAAGCGAGGAACTCAGAGGCATGGAATGGAATAGAATGGAATGGAGTGGAAGTGGGAAAGGCAATAATAATTTCACTCGCTGTAAATGTGAATGTTGCAGGAAGCAGCAGTTGCCAGAGTTGGCAACGACGTCGACGTCGACAGCTCACAGGAAATCACTAGCATCCCTGGCAACGTGGACATCCGAGTGAATCCATGGAGCAACAAGTTGTACTTCAGCTTATAACTGCAGCTACAGCAGAAAAGGAGCCTCTAACACCGACATCCACTCCGACTCCGACTCCAAGTCGGTTCACTCCTGCGGCCATTTCATTTTGCCGCTGCGTTATATTTCTAATTTTTTCTCCATTTATTATTTTGCTGTTTTTTTCCTTTTATTGCTTTGTTTATTTTATTTTATTTTTTTTTTTTTGTGCAGAGCATTGCAAATTATAATGACATTTAGTAAGTCTGTGGAGTTGAACAGGATGCAGAGAGGGTGCCGGGCCTCATGGATATTTAATCAAATACAACGACAACAAATTGTTTAAACATTATTTGCAGTTTATGTGCTGCATTTCCCTTTGCCCATTCACTTTATATTCCATCTTCTCTCTTCCTTTTATTAGTTAGTTTAAATGCTTTCATTCATTTATAAGCATTATCGCACATAAACTGTTATTACAGGATGCATAATGAGCTGTGGATAGTGGCAACAAGAAACAATTTCAATTATGTCAACTTTAGTTGAATTCACTAGACTACGCCCAGTTTGAAAATATATATCATTCGAGTTTTCTAGATTCCAAATTCTGAAATTCTAATACGACCCTTCAACGATATTTCTTCAGAATCTTACCTTAGAAGCGCTCTATGTGAATTCGTGCTATACTACACAAAAAATCCGCAAATTGTATTAAATTTTTTAAATTCATTTAATTCGAAACATTAAAAATATTTAAAAATTCAAATATATATTAAATTCGTTCATTTTTCCCAGGGGATTCGACATCGATTTCCTCTAGACCATTTTGTCTACGTAACATATTATAATATCTGAGCAGGCGTGTAGGCATTGAGGACGTTACTTCCTCGAGTACCTTGATCCGCTGTATGGTACTACAAAAGACGATACAGTATTACAATGACAAATATATATGTGAATAATACTAAGACACACCGTTCTAGACGATCTGGCAGATATTCCGGCTGGGTAAGTGGCAATTTATTTTTACGTTCCTGTTTTTTCTTGGCAGCGATTGATGCAGCCCTTTCTTCGCTAATTTTCTGATTCGGTTGAAAATCACCTTTCTCATCAATGTCTATCTTGGGTCGGATCCTACGCTTACCCCGAAAAATCAATACAAGCAGATCCATGATGCTTATGAAGAATAGTTTAATGACAGTGCCCAGGCGTGAGGGACGTGTCTTTGAATTCTTTTCGACGGTTTCGTAAACATCGTTGATAATGGCCATCAATGAGTACATAAGTATCACATAGACAAGGAACACAAAGGTCGTGTAATAGACCTTGATCAAAAACTTGTACGAATATGGTATATTGTCAAAATCAAAATCACCGATGGTCCAGCGTACTATAGTCAACATGGCCATGCTCAAGGTATGGAACTGCATATCGTGCTCTCCGAAGAGGGCCATACCGCACTGAGAGTAGGCCATGAAAACAGAGAAGAATAGTAAGGCGAATCCAAAGAGTTCTTGTTTACTCTGAAATAGATGAGAATAAATAAATGTTGATTCGAATTTCGATTAAAGAATTGTTGACCTAGTGTTGACAAATAGATGATAATGAGCTCACCTCCTTGATTACATTCACAAAAATCACCATGGTCCTATTAAATATAGCAAACTGAATCATTCGTACCCAACTAATGAACACAAGGAATGCACCGAGTATATCAAATATGAAATGCATATAAGACGAATAGTCCAAGCTTATGTATTCATCGCGATTTTTAATCAACCACATAATGTTTCTCATATTGAAGTAATAGATAATACCAAGAATCAACATTAAGTAGGCCAACTAGATACCAAACGATTAATGATATATAAAACAGGATTAGTATTATAATTTTAAGTTCACTTACCATACACGATAGGAAATCTAAGAAATTCACCAGTACTCGTAAATATTTACAGAAGCCCATTTTGTTAATAATATAAGCCTCTCTGCAGGTACTACATAAATTAATTATATAAAACAATATTGCAAACATAACGGCGTCCCAGTTAGACGTTCTTATTAGATTACCAGCTTTTATAGTGCTGAATCTTACAGAAGAAACACCGTGAGAAGTAGGAGGTCTCTCAAATATAAATCTGTCGATTAAAAAAACGTATATCAAAATATAATAGAAAAATTTTTAAGACCTCAACTAACTTGACATCGGATAGTAAGTGGGTATTCACGTGATAAACGGAGAATTCAAATATGACTGCGGCACTGCCATAATTGATCCATTTTGTATCTTTAAGTCGTTTTATAATAGCCTTGTTTTCTTCAATATTATATGTAAGATCCTCTATATAGCCGGCGCCTCGATAATTTGCAATTAGTCCCAAATATGGAGCAACCTTGGCATCCCAAAGGCCAACCCAGGGTTTACCTAAATACTTTCCACGATCCTCATTGAAGAATGTTATAGGCACAAAACATGTTGTTTGTTGATCGGAAAACACCCTATGATGTTTACATTTTTCCTTCGAGAATCGAATCTGTCGTAGACGCGGGGGACCAAGCAGTACATTCCCATGTAATATTGTACGATTTTCGACATTGCCAAAGATCTCATCAAATTGATGTGTATCGGTTACATGATTGAACACTGATGCGCCATCAGATTTTTGAAAATCTCCCTTTGCGAGTAGCGGTAGAAATGCAGACTCCAGAAATGCATAAAAATATGATCTATTTATAACATCCATAAATTTCATGGTTACAGCCATATCTATAACTATATTTCTCGACGCCAACTGTTTGTTCCATGCATCATTGTAAAAATACATTACTTTTTCGGATGCGCTAAACGCCACTGTGTGGTAGATAATCTCATTAGCAATATTATATTTGTTTATGTATATGTGATGAAACCTCATGTCAAATACTCACTCATTGTACAGCAGATCAACTTTATAAGATATATGAAAAATGTGAGTATGGTCCAGCGAGTTTTTCGTATAGTACTAAAGCGTACTTTTTTCGGTTGATGTAAGATATGTAGTACAAATTCCTTAAATAATCCCCCTTTCAATTTGGACTTGGGAAGTTCCTTGTCCTCTTCGCCTTGTTCAGTTGCATCAACATGCTCCTTACTTATTTTTTTCAAACTTTCTCCCATTTATAAATGTTTTAATTACCGAATTCTACTTTAAGATTAATAATTATAATAAGCCCAGGAGAACTACGTCCATGATCGCCTAGGCAAAAATTTTAATGAAGTATATTTCTGTGATATCCAGACATGCAAAATGTTATCATATAAAATTGTTGTCATTAGACATTTATTATCCAATATTTTGGAAAGTTTGAAGCTTTTTTTGGCCGGTATTTCTATGATTTGTCTAACTAAATCAAGCGTAGTTTATATTCTTTACGGACACATTGTTATAATCATTTAAAAGATGAATTTTCCTGTCATTTCAATGCTTTTCACACAGCTTTTCCGGCTTAATGGGCCTTGCTCTGAGTTGATTTCGCTTTAGTGTTATGGCATTGTTTCGCGCGGAATGAAAATGATTTTGTAAAACGCGATGGCAAATAGAAAATCATCATAATTTTCGTTTATTACGAGAGTTTCATCCATTTGTATATAGTTGTTAATGTCGTTGTTGTTGTTATTGTTATTATTGCAGCAACATTATTTTGTTTTCTATATGTATATAAATTGTTTTTTATTTTATTTCTTTATGGACAAAGTTTTGTGAGTTGGCAATGTTTCTGTTGCTGTTGCTGTTGCTTTAATTGCCATTGTCATGGCTTGTCCTTTATTGTTGGCAAAGACTCAGGACTCAGGACTCAGGCCCAACCCGAGGCCAGACCCGCCCACTCATCAAGTCGATAGAATGGCAAAGGCAGCAAGTTTGCAACTCCTTTGATTTGTTTTGTACAACAACGCGTTGAACGCCAAAAGAAAAACAGCTGAAGAAAATAAAGAAAAGTCAACTTTTGAAAGACAATTGCCATCGAAAACAGAAACCCAACAAAAACGAAAAAAAAAAAACACGTTAAAAGGTGTACAACAAGAAGAACAACAACAGTAAGAAAAACTTCTATATGGCTGAAAATATTTTTGAGTTATTAATGAAAAGTTGTTGGCCCTTGGTAGTAACGCTCATGCCTTGTATAAATACAAGTGCTAAATAAATGTTATGTTTTCATTATGCTTGGCTTAGAGTCAACTTTTTAGCCAACTTGCTTCTAAACTCCAAGCTCCATCTGTGGCTTTTGTTTTGCTGTCAGTTATTGGCTTCTACTTGTTTGCACTTGCTCCTCGCTCTCTCTCTCTTTCCCTTAGTCTGTCTTCATCTCTTATTCTCTTGCATTTCTCTTAGTACACTGGCAAATTGTTTTGCCTCAAGTGCACTTCCTAACTAACTTGTCTAACGCAACTAATAAAAAGATTTGCTTTTAGTTCTCTGGACCAGGTGCTCCAAAGTCTTGCTCCAACTTTTCTATTACACATGCACGAAATTATAAAACAAAATCTCTCCAATGTTTGAATAAGCATGAAATAATATTTAACTAACTTTATATTTGCCAACTTTACATCTAGAATATTGATCTACAACATTTTTGATCTAATTGAATCCATAAATAAAAATGCGTTCCTAAGTTAGAAAACTTGCCCATTTTTAGGGTGAACCAGTTGCCATTGATATCTCTGAAACGTCTATTGTTCTCTCTATTGTCTGATTCCAGAGACAAATTGTTTTGCTGTCCAAATATTTTGTATAATATATCAATAAAAGACATTCAAAGTCAGGCATGTGTTTAACTTTTGTCCATGAACAACGCAACTTGACTTTGTTTACAGCCAATTGGCATATTTCGACAATAATGAATTCTATAGATTATATGTTTTTTTCTTATTCTTTGACTATATTTAGCTAAAGTCGAGCTTATCGTTTTAGTTAATTAAGTCAACTTAAAAATCAGACGCTGTCACTGCTATTTGATTGACTTTATCATTTCGGCTCTACAACTAATCAGCACTCGATTCGCCTTCAATCTCTAAGTCTGGAATCAGACCGAATCCACAAGACATGGAGCATGTCTTGGACATTGAACACGTTTCCAACTGCATTGGGCACGTAGGCCTGTTGGCTTATCTTTATAGATGCATTCGCTAGCTAAGGACTTCCTGCTCTCCTCTGCCCATGCTTTTGCTGCAGTCTCTGATCCAGTTTCTTTTTTTTTATTCGACACCTTAACAAAGCTGTTGCAAGATCGGCTTTATAATATGCAAATTTCATGGCAGTGCATGCAATTTGTTAAGTCTTAAATAAAAAGCCATTTATATCAATTGTATTGCTAAACAAGTTTTTATTTCACTGGATTGTTTAACGTAACATAAAAAATGTACAAACAAAATTGTTTACATAGCTGAACAAAGTTTTATTATTTTTTTAAAATGTGTTTGCATAAAGTTTGTAAATATTATTTTGAATTATAATATTTAACACATTAGTTAACAGATATACATATAATATGACCAAATCAAAACAATTTAAATATTTAAAAATATATCTAATAGTAGGGACTGACCCGACTGTAGGCACATTGTGTTTAATACTTTTGAATCTGTAAAAAAATATAAAATTCAAATATTCAATATTTTTAAAAGAAACTAATTTATTGAATTTTAATATTAGCAGACTCCTAATTATGTAACCGTCAATATTTTACATTATTTTAATGACATACAACGTACTATGAAAAGACTATATTAAATTAGAAATTTTTGTAGAAATAAAAGTTTATATATTTCCTATTGATATCTTCTATCATGTGATATAAAATATGACCTAAATAGAAAAGTTTCAATATTATAAATTTAAAGGTTATAATTTACTTTTAAATTGTTTCTAATATTTAAGACTAATTTTAACACAGTTAGACTATTAATCAATGCATTAAATTAATGCAGTACATAAATTACAATAATATATTATGTTTAACAAGCTTTACAAAAATTTTTCGAATTACATTAAATCTAAGATCGAGTTTGGCTTCCTTCACTGCTGCCAGAGCTATATGCTGTATGCAGCTGAGAGACCCGTATGAGCTGAAGTGGAAGAGTGCGCTGCCACCTACAAGATAAAAGAGAATAGAGACAAAGGGGCGTGTGTGTGTGTGTGTTTAGTATGAATGCCAGAATTAAAGCAAACTGAATAGAACTTACCACTCAAATCTTGTTGTGGTTGGGGGCCACTTGAATACCCGACCCACTGTAACGCTCTTGGCAATGAAGTCGACAGCAGCTGCTGCTGTTTCTGTTGCTGCTGATCTGAGTGATAAATGCTGGCATGGCAAATCAATCAAATGATTGTTTAGCAACAACAACAACAACAACAACAGGAAAAAGATATATCTGTCTATCCGACTGTTCGACTGTTTGAATGTCCATCTGACCTGCTGTCCGCCAGTCCGACTCGCCAGCTGTCATGGCTGATGTCACCCGCATGCTAAACAAATAACTAGCTCAGCAAAAAACCAGAGAAAAAAAGTATAAAACTTATAGAAAAAATTGAAATGTTTGTTTAATTTGATTAATAGATGAATATAGCTGTGAATTGCTGCAGAGAACAAAGTAAATAATGTGAATTATTCATGTCATTATTCAAATCAAAATATGCAAAAGTGCATATTCAAATTCATTTCATTGAACACGGTTTTTTATTTTTTTTTAAGTTAATCAATTCGCTGTAAAAATAAAAATAAAAAAACATTAACATTAAACTGCTGAAAAGAGTTTTGTTGATAATTTAAATAATTAATATTATGGGTAAATAAATGTAATATTCATATGAATTATAATAATAATAATAAATAAGCTGTAATAAAATGCAATAGATTAATTATAATTATTGATGCAATTTCTGTATCCAGTATCCATCCAATATTCCATGATCCAGACCAAACCAAAACCAAACTACTACACAGCAGTGCCTGTAAATGAAAGAGAGACAGAGACAGAGACAGAGAGAGAGAGAGAGAGAGAGAGAGAGAGAGAAAGGAAAAGTGGGAAAAGAAGCTGCCCGAATGAGGCAAGCCGGATTATGTATGTATAGGTAGGTGTAGGGGATTTCAAATTCTGTGTACAACAACGCAGCCACTTGGGAGTTTTTCATGTATATACGACCAGCACATACTCTTTAAAAATATGTGGTAAATTCAAGGCAAATTCAAATGAATTTACTGGATTTATTAAACAAAATATTTGTATTTATAATATAGAAATAATATGTGTTTTATACCCTATGAATTGCAGCTTTGAATCATTTAATGGGTATACAAAAAAGTGTGCTTAAAAATTGTTTTAGGGATGAGCGAAAAGGTTAAGCTTACTCACACACACACACACACACACACACACACACACACAAACACACACACACACACACACACACACACACACAGTGGCTTGAAGTTGCAAGTGGAAGCCAAATAAAAGAAAACATAAAAGAAATGTAGCTGCAAAAATAGTGGTAGTAGCAGTGGTAGTAAAATAGAGCCAAAGCTCAGAGAGAATGAGAGAGGGGGAGAAAAATACATAGAGAGAGAGAGAGAGAGAGGGAGGAGCAGCAAGCTGAGCCAGGTGAAAATGGATTCTGAAAATTGGGTTAATTGATGCTTAGTGTTTTCCCTAGTATGTGTGTGTTTGAGCTTTAACATTTGTGTGTGTGTGTGTGTGAGAGAGTGTTCGTGTGTGTGTGTGTTTGCGTTAAGTATATAAAACTTGGGCGAATGGGCGTGGTTATTTAGCTAAAAGTGGCTAATAGTTTTTGGCCAAGCCAGAGAAACGGAAACGGAAACCGGAAATGCGCACAAGAAAATTCACACATACAAACACAAGCGCTAGTACATATAAATGTATATAAACATGTATATATATATGTATATATATATGTATATATAATTGCCAAAATGGCGGCATTGCCACAGAATTTGTTTGGTTTTGTTTTGTTTTTTGATTTTTTTGCGGGGAGTTTCGTTTAAAGAGCTTCAACATGTAATTAGCATTAAACCATTTGTCGAATTATACACACCGGGACTGCCCAGATCCGTGAGATTGGCATGAAGTGTGCCCGGTGGTCCGCCCATGGCTGTGCCAGTGCTAGAACCACTGCCGGCAGCAGGATTGCCACTCCCACTGCCGCCCATATTGGCCATGTTGTTGCTGGCCCCGCTGATGTTGCTGTTGTTGCTGCTGCTGCTGCTGCTGCCTGGATGTGTGTCCAGCGCCTGGCTTATGTCGCTGATGTGACCAAAGAGTAGCAGCAGCAGCAACATTAGCCATTGCTGCTGCTGCTGCTGCCGCTGGCCGAATGATGCTCTAAGCGACCTCATTTTGCAATTTGGTATTTTGGCTATGGGCTTGTTGTATTCGAGCGCCGGCATCAACATGTTCCATTTGTTGTTGCTGTCGCTTGACTCAGCGCCGGCAACACCTTTGGCGCCAATTGTGAATTGCTCTGGAAATGGAAAATGGAAAATGGAAAAACAAATTAATGATTAGGTGAAAATGCGTCAATTGTTGTGTAGTTGTGCCTATTTCGCACATCGATTGCATTTGCTCTTGCGGTCAGCAATTTGCATTTGACATCACACGCAATTTATGGCCTTTTAGTTAGACTAACTTCAATTAAGTATTATTCATTTACAATGCACTCAGTTTACTTAAACGAAAATAGTTTGTATAAAGGTGTTTGTGGCAGTGACATGGCTTCAAAAATGTTTATAATAGGTGAATACTTGATAATTTATATATATTCTTTTGAATATATATATTTTTTAATGTTTCAAAAATTTTTAAAAAATATTTTTATATTTTTATATATTATTATTATTTTGTATATTATGATGTTATTATTAATTATTAAATTATTTCTTTTATATTATTTTTTATATTTTTTTTAAATATTTAATATTATTTTAAATATTTTATATTTTTTTAAATATTTTTAATTTTTTAACATATTTTTTTACATAATTTCTTTATATTTTAAAAAATATTTTTTATATATTATATTACACATCAATTTTATTATTATTTAAATATCTTTGTATATTATATAATATTTTCTTAAATAATTTATTTATATAATTTCTTTAATTTCGATATTTTTAAATATTTTATTTTATATGATTGTTCACCGTTTTTAATTTTTTAAATATATGTTTTTTATGTTACATTTTATTTTATTTATTTATTTTTTTTTTGTAAAATTATCTACACAATTTTGAGTTTATTAGTCACTGCATTTTATAGTAGACATTAATAATGCATGTATTTATAATTGTAATGATCATATTACTGTAAATGCGGTAGGCGCAAAACTATCTCACAGATACAAATGCTTTCTATTTGCTTTTTCTTTATTTTGCCTTTAGCATACTTGAGCTTTTTTTGCTTTTGTCTTAGCTTCACTTATCACACATCTACACTTTGTTATTGAGTTTGTTTTTATTTTTTTTTATGTGGCACTTGATTCTCTCTATATATATGTATATATCTTTATGTATCTTATGCATTGCACGCCGCGCAATTGGCATTAAAAGCAGCGCACGAAGCGAGCGACACACCCTCAGCGCCAATGTATCTTTTCTGCAGAAATTACATTTTTTTCGCCTCACTTGACGGCCTTTTATTATTTTTATTTATTTTTTATTTTTTTTTTTTTGTATATTTTAAATTGTATCTCACGGATAACAGAGTGAGTAAGTGAGTGTTAGCGCAGCGGCTTTAAATTATCGATTTTATTTTTTGTTTATACGCGTTTCGGTATTGTTTGTTGTTGTTGTTGTTGCTGCTGTTGTTGTTGCTGCTGTTGTTGTTGCTGTTGTTATTGTTGTTGCTGTTGTTGTTGCTGCTGCTGTTGTTGCTTTTACTCGCTTAGCTGCTTGTTCAACTTGTATCTTTGTTTATATTTATGCATTGCACTTGCGCCCAACTGGCACTGACTGCTTTTTGTTACATTTATAAATGATTTAGAGCACATATGTACTATACACACACACACACACACAAATAAACACACACTGATACACACACACTCTCGCACAGCTGTGGCTACAAATTTGTAAATGTAGCGCATTTATAAATGTGCCGCTGGCTGATGTTGCTGTTGTTACTGCTGCTGCTGCTGCTGTTGTTGTTGTTGTTGTTGTTGCTGTTGTTGTTATTGTTTATGCTGACTCCTTTTCTTTTTCCTCGCTTCTCCGAGTTTTCCTTCTTTACTGCTCTGCTCTACTCTGCTGCTGCTGGTGCCAGTGTTTACACGCATAACAACAACATCCAACTTTTTGTTTGTCGTCAACAAACCATCGAACCTTCCCCTTCTTCTTCCCCATTTTCCCTTTCTTAACTCTTCTTCTTCTACTACTTCTTCTTCTCACCCTCCTTCTTTTTCTACTTCTTTACCTTCTATTTCTCCTTCTGTGCCTTATCAGCTGCTCTGTTTGTTCTTGCGGTTCCTTTAACCCATACACACTTGTCCCGCACACTTTATATAGTTTATACGATTCGTGTTTGATTTGTGCTCTACGCTCTTCCCTCTTCCCCCTCCCCTCATATTCATTCACTTAGGTGCTGGCTATTAAACGTGCTCACATGCATTTTTATTGTATATTTTCTCCCCCCTTTTTCAAGGAGGCTCTGCACGCGTTTTTTGTTGTTTCAGTCAATTGACGCATTTTAAAAACGCATAAAATTGCTTTATGTTTGCCTTTCCATTTCCATTTCCATTGTACTTTCCACCTTCTCCTTCCCTCATCTCATTCTCTCTCATGCTCGCTATTCCTTCTCGTGGAGCTACTCCTTTAGCTTTGGCTTATCCTTTGCTTTGCTTCAATTTAGTCTCTTCGCGCTTCGCGTTTTGCATTTCCCATGTTGATTCTTGCGTGTCTCTTCTCGCATTTCAATTCTAGCGTTTCGATTTTCGCTTCTTCTCCCTTCTTCTTGTCCCTCCTTCACCCTTCTTCTTCCCCCTCCTGCTTCTTCTTCAGCCTTTAGTGCTTATCCGTCTGGCGTCAATTTATGCAAAAGGCGCCGCTCGCTGCATATGACAGAAAACGCTTCTGGGCCAACATCAGCAGGAATGCAGCTGCACTCCAAAGTATCCCAATCTCTCCCTCTCCTTCTCCTTCGCTCCGTCTCGTTTTGGCCTTGTGTTGTCTTTGTCGTCGTGGTTAAGTATCTGTAAGTGGTGCATAAGTGGAAAAGAAATGTTATTGATGATTTATTTGCATTTGGCATTGATATATGCTAATGTTTATTTCTCTCTCTCTCTCTCTCTCTATCTCTCTCTCTCTCTCTCTCTCTATCTCTCTCTCTCCCTATCTCCCTCTCTCACTCCCTCTCTCTCTCTGTCTTTACTTTATTTTATTTCATTTGATTTTTGTACCTAAATGCCTGACTGTATGTCTGTCTATCTCTCCCCGCTTCTTTGTATGTTTGCTAGTTTTTCCAGGCAGTTTTTCTTTTCTTGGTTGATATGTGAGAGGCAAAAGGTTTTTTTTTTGTTTGTTTTCTATTTTTTTTTTTTTGGGAATTTTTGTTATCTTTGTCTGTGTCTCTGCTCTTGACGTTCGCCTTTGGTTTTCCTCAATTTTTCATGCATGCTGTGGATGGAAAATTATTATGGCATTTTTAAGTCATTTTTATTTGCATTTCGTGATTTTCGTATGGAAGAGCTATGAGATAAGCACGATGCCCATTCGTTACAGAATTCTGTATGGTCTCTGTGACAAAACTCTCAAAATGTTTGATTTAATTCCCTGACATATAATTAATCACTCTGCACCTTTTACGAGCTCAAGTCCCAAGAAAAACACAAACAAACGAAGAAAAAAAAACAACAACAACAAAAAACTGAGATACGACCCCGTTGAATTGCCTGGGGTCGCTTTTAGAGTTGTGTTTTTTGGACTTTGCGTTTATTTGTTTATAATTAAATATTATTTGGCAGCCCAAATGAGACAGCCAAAGAGCAGAGCGAGTGGCATTTATCAGTCATTCCACTTCCATCTAGTTTCGTTTCATTTTCATTTTATTTTTTTGTATTTCTTTCTCTTTTTCTGCTTTTTTAATGAGTTACAAATTTGGTTTTTCAGTTGTTTAATGGCTGACAGCATTATAGATTAGTGTCCAAAAGTTTTTCTAGTTCGCTGCTCAGTTAGTTCCCCTCGCCCCGCTCTCTCCCTCTTTCACTCATAGGCCCATCTCCCTCTCTTTAGTCTGGGAACTGTTTTGGCTGGCGGCAAAAATTTTTTTTGTGTTTTCTGTTTTTGTCGTCTCTTGTCTCTTTTCCCTTGTCCCTTGTCCCTTGTGTCTGGGGCTACTTGGAGGGTCTCTGCGTCTCTTTTCTGGCTAATGTGTTGCAGCTCTTTATGTGTGTTTTTCTGGGCTAATAGCCGCCAGCCTGTAAGCCAAGTGGCTAGACAACAAAATCTGCCTCTTTTTTCTATCTCGTTCTATTTTTTTTTTTGTCTATTTTACTGGTTTGTGTCTGAGTTTTTTTGTTTGTTAATTTTTGGCTCGTTAGAAATGTTAGTTTATTGTGACATTGGTAAAAGTTATCAGCTAAATAACTGCTGATTCGATTAGGCCCAAAGACAATAACATATATATGAATCAACCGAAAACACATCAAGTGAAAGTATTTAAATTGAATGATAAAATGTACAAACTTTTCAAAAATGCATAAAAGAATTCCATTAGTTTAGAATACATTTAAAATATTATTCCAAAATTATGGTAAAAAATACAGAATTTTTAAAAATTCGTAATATAATTCTTATGATATGATAAACTATATAAAAAAGTATTCCAACAGTAAGGTTTAATTCACAGAATCTTGAAAAATTCATGATAGAATTCTTCGGATATAGAATTCATAAAGAAAAGTATTCCAATATTGAACTAATGGAAAATTCCTTTAGACTCAATATATCTAAAGAGAACTTTAAATCAGATCAACAGATTCATAGATATTATGTAAAATATTAATAATGGTATACACAAACAAATATATACTCTACACTGTGGTAAAATTTTACTCATAGAATCTAAAGCATTCAAGTTGATTAAAACTGTGTAAAATTTTAAGTTGAGATAAATAATTTACAATTAGAGGCACTTTGGCTAATGGCAATAAGGAAATTTTTTTAAAACACAGTTCAATTAGTTAATTAATCAGCATTCAGTATGTGTGAGAGTATTAAATATTTAATCATTATTTCATAATTTCCCAAAACAAAATTCAATGTCTTTAAGAACCCCATATGTGATTTTCAAATGAGATACAACTGTCGTACATTACAAAGCATCAAAGTCATGAATTTCTGTAGAGGAAGAGAGATTGAGAGTGAGGGAGAGAGAGAGAAAGACAGAAAGAGTGAGGGAGAGAGAGTGAGGGAGAGAGAGAGTGAAGGAGTCAAATGGGGATATGCTTAGCATATTGATAAGTTTAACCATATGAAGGTGTCTTTTTTTTTGGTGTGTTCTGTGTGCAACAGAGTAGTAACTCTAAGAGCTTGCCACATGCCACATTAAAAATTCATATGCTCAACGCTTAAATGTCAGGCAACCAATGTGGGTGGGGAGGGGAGCGTGTGGTGGTGCAGAAGCGTTTGAAATTTGAATTTGAATTTAAATTTGAATTTGAATTTCAAGTGCGCAGCCGTTAAAAGTGTCAAATTGGCAAAATGACAAAACAGTTGATGAACAAAACAAAAAAAAGAAAAAACGAAAACGAAAACAAAAACACAAACAGTAATAGAAGCTGAAGAAGAAGTAGAAGAAGAGAAGCTCAAGCAAAAACTGAAACAGAAAATAAAACAAAACAAAGCAAAACAATACAAGGAAACATTGAAAAAACAAACTTTTGAAGCCTATGGAAATTTCCAATACGTAGGACTATATGTGCATGGGTGTGTGTGTGTGTGTGAGAATGAGTGAGAGAGGGAATGTGTGTGTATGTGTGTGTTTGTTTGTATGTATGTTTGCATGTTTAGCGGAGAGTTCATAAGAAATTGATATCATTTATCAAACTGACGCACACAACAGCAGCAGCAGCAGCGAATCGAGTGAATTTTGTTCTGAGTAATATATATAGTATATACATATATATAGGATATATATATATATATATATTTATATATATTTAGAAACTTTTGCAAATGAGGCAGCGAGCGGCGGCACATAAATTATGCGCATGGAAGCCTGAGCGAGAGGTGTTTGCCTGTGACAGAGCAAAAGAGACAGAGCCAAACTGAACGAGAGAGATGGGCATAGTCTGAGAGCAGGCGTGGCACACGCCAAATTGAATTGAATCGAATAAGTAGCCGTAGTCAGGGTTAGAGAGAGGGGGAACACAAAAGTAGTTCATTAAAGAAGCTCAACGAAATTTGCATAAAACTCCAAAACAAAACCAAAAAAAAAAGAGCAAAGTGAATCGAATTTTAAGCGAAAATGAAGAACAAATATATACTCTATAAAAGCATTAGACAGGTTATAAAAGTAAAGGATATTATATCACTTATTATTATCACATTTTATAGTATTTTATATCACTTGGAAATCAATTATACAAATAGATATTCTAAATTAATAACAAATTTCATTGTGGAATTATTTATAAGAATTTCATTGTCTATAACAAACGTTTTGTTGAATTTTGTGCAAATGAGATCGTGATTTTTACCGAACGACCCAATTAAGCCCATTGACCTATTTACAGGATATACAAACGTAGCAATAATCAGCGGCAACAGCAACAAACCAACAAAAAATGCTCTGAATATCCTTAAATTAATGTAAACAATGTGAGAGAGAGACCCCAACAAAATGAAATGAAAAACTCAAAACGAAACAACAGAAACAGAAATAGAAACAGGAACAGAAAGAAAGAAACAGAACGAAAAAAAGGAGGTGAAATCAAAAACAATTTCCACTTGCCAAAACTTCAAAAGTCAGCAACATGCAACATGAATATCAAAATCCTCAGCAGTACCAAAAAAAAAAAACAAAATAAATCCAAAAACGAAATAAAAAATAAAATTAAAACATTCAACAGTAGGGACGGTGGCCAACAGTATAGACCCTGTATTCAGTACTTTCGAAAAGGTATAGTATTTTTGGGATACTGCACTGTGTGTCTGTTTATCTTGGTGTCTGTCTTGCTGTCTGTCTATCCGTTCATCTATTTTGGACCCTGATACGTAAATTTGTTCTTTAACACTTACATCATGACTACTATATATGCTCCAATTATCCATTATTGTATAATATAATATTTATTTCAATTTAAACGTAGTTTAACATACATCGTAACTGCTAATATATAGTAGTTATTTTAGTGATATAAATACAAGGAAAAGATACCAAATAAATATAAAGTTTCGGTATAGGTTATGATCTCTGATAAATTGTTAAACACAAATCGACCCTAGTATTTTTATAAAAATTGGGTCTAATAAAAATAAAATACATTCATACGAGTATAAATTGTTCGAACATAACGGTACAAAGACTACGTTACTATTCAGAGGGGAATGGACTGGGTATTTGAATATCATGAAATGAGTGCAACAAATCAATGCGCCGCCAACCAGCAACAACAGTGAGAGCTATAAGTACTCGCTCCTCTCGACGATTGGGGTAAAACTATGAGCCGCGTGTCAGGGCCAAATTCTGGGAAAGAGCTTTACAACCGACCACTTGGTAATAAAAAATATTTTCAATAATAAAGTGTATTAAGTTGTGAAGTGCACACAGATATACAAAACACACACACACACACACACACACACACACACAAACACACACAGTTGAGTTGGCTGCAAGTGAAAATAAATGAAATGCGAACCAATGGGAAGAAGCTTCGAAAAGCAATAAGAGTGAATATTTTTTATATACCATATACATATACTATATGCATGTATGTGTGTGTGTAAGTACACAAAAAAAAAAACAAAGAAAAAATTGGTATAAAAATAAGAACTTTTCTGTGTATGCGCGTGTGTGTGTGTGTGTGTGTGTGTGTGTGTTC
>JBANCZ010000605.1:0-32352 GCA_037040025.1 Sphaerogastrella javana
TTATGGCGGATGCAAAAAAAAAAATATCCCGATATAAATATATCGTTTTCTGTTAAATATATCGATATATTGATATTCCGATATATTATCAACAACCCTATTTCGCACGTACATAACTTAGACAGACAACATTTTGGGTACGGGAAATTCATATAGATCCTTGAACAAAACTTAAAATAAAATGCCTTAAATTTATACTATGTACTACAAGAGATTGTGGACTAAAATATTTAAGAATATTTAATATTTTACATGAAAATAATATCTAAATCGCAGTCAATTTTACAAAGTAGATTACATACGTAAGAGATTATTTAAAGACCTTCAATATACATTTAAATTGACTACTATATCATTGTTATAAATAGGCAATAGGCCTAAAAACATGACAATTACTTAAAAAATTAAATTGTTTTTCATAAATTGTTTAAACACAAACATAACATATTAAGTACATATACCAAAAGTTTAATATTTGCTGCTACTCGACACATTACAGATTAAAGATTCAAAATGACTTCAGTTTTAAAACCACATCATACGCAATCAGTTATAAATAAATACATTCTGTATGCTTAATATTTAACAATTTAAGTTTCCAAATAAATGAACATAAAAACAAAGCTCGTCCGTGCTGTTTAAATATTTCATTAACCATTCAATTTATAGTATGGTATAACAATGAATTGACATTTTGTGTGGGGAATTGTTTATTGTTATTCTTGTACCAACAGAACGCAACAAATTGTTTATTCATTTGAAAAATAGAATTTTTGCAACCAATATAACATATTGGACAGAATGCGCTCATCATTTATTTATTGTTGGTAATCAATTAAAAAGGATTTGCAATAAAAACAAATGTTTATTTGCCAACCAATTTTTTTTTCAATTTGATAATTGTTGAATATTTGGCTGGGTTTTACAATTGTTTTGTCCGTTTCTGTTAGTGTAAATAGGTAATACAAATATATACACAATATTTTTGACCTATGAATATTATTCAATGATCATTACAGTCACGGAAAGAAGTCAATTTGATTTGAATTATGATAATTGTATAACTATTAAAATATTTTTGCATTTACGCTTTATAATGAATGAAATTTTCTGTTGTCTATCTTTGAATGATTACCGAATTCCTTTTGAATGGGTCCACAGTTTCTTTTGGTTTCTTATGGTGTAAACTATGTACATCTAAAGTTTGTGATTGCCTTGATTTTCCATGGGCCTTAGAACATTTGGGAGCAAGTTAATGTTGGGCGTTCATCTCTTTGGAAACATTCTAGTCTAAAACAGTAAAAAGTTTGTTAATTGTTGTTATGTTTGTAATAATAGTTTAATGTAATGATACTTAGTTGCATTATACTTACTAAATTATGTACTGTGCGTAGTTTCTTTCTGTGGATGTGTGAATTGAGAAAATTACTTCGCACTTTGGATTACAGGAGGATAGGATAGGATTTTGATAAAACAAGTTTGATTTATTGTCCACTAAAACGAAATATATTTCAATAAAGATCAAAATTAAAATTCGCTTCAATGTGAAATCCAAAACACTTTTAAAAGCATTTGCTCTAATTTTCATTTATAAACAAACGAAACGTTTAAAAAAAAAAGCCAACACACAGAGAAACGTAACTGATTGCTATCAGGGCCAATGAAAAGAAATGGGGAAAAACTTTTCATTTCTAATTAAAATCATATTAGAGTGGCAGCAATAGTAAATGAATCGTTACTAAGCTTCAATCTGTGCCTGAATGAACGGACCAACAAGGTTGTTATATTTTACTCTCTCACTCTCGAAAGAGAGAGCAATTTCTCTCCTTCAAGTCCGACTTTTATACCTTATAATACAATTGAATTCGGTTTCAGTTCGGTTTCTCTATTTGTTTACTCAACGCACCAGCAGATTGTTTCCAAGCAGAGAGAATGGCCCGGAGAGAGAAGGAGAGGAGCTAAGAAAGAATAGAAAGTGGCCAACATGCTACATTCTCATTCAATAATGTTATTAGCCGCAGCAATTTCAGTTAGCCTTTTGTGCGAGAGGCCGCCTTTTTGTGCACTTACTGATTGTTTGTGTGTTTTTGGTAGGGGCCTCCTGTGTTTTGGGCATTTACAAAGCATTCTCTCACTTGGCCTCTCACTTTAGTTGATTTCATTGTGATGAATTCTGTAATCTGTGGACTTAGCCGGCAACCCAAGGACTAATACTACTATTTACTCAGCTGTGAGAAAGATTTAGGTCATCATTTCGTAATGGCTTCATATTATTTTGCTGCGCTGTGAAAATGAATTTGATACAGCGTTGATTACGTGGCAAATCTTGAATAACTGATATTCAACTGAATTGCGCTTAACGGATTTGCATAAATCTCTTCATATAAATTGAAATGGAACATTTTTGTCATAATTTTATCATAGTGCTCAGCTGCAATTTGTGCTGATTTCATCGGTAAACTCGAAAGCAATTTGATTTTAATGGCCATGGGCAAATGGTTATGATCTGAAGGAAAAAACTATATGATGTAACCGAGATAAAACTTCTATTTAGAGCCAAATTGAATGCAATTGAAAAGCATTTGAAATGTCCAGTGAATACATTCAAATTGCAAATATATATTTGTGTTTAAAGGTTAAAAAAAAAAAAAAACATCAATAGAAACAGAGTCAGAGCCTGAACGTAGTTTTAGTTGCCCAAAGGAATATTTGATATTATTATTGAATACAAATTCAAACGAATAATTGATAAACGATTTTCGTTCATTGATGACTCATAATGAACAATAATTAATCAATCATCAATAATGTACAATATTGTGAGCTGCCTGTCAAGTATGAATCCGCTAGCTCTTATAGTTTGAGAGATTTACATTTTCATACAGATGGTTATGGATTGTTTAAGAGTTTAAACTTTAGTTTTTATATTTTTTGTAAATTTTCAATTCAATTTTCTTTTGATTTTAGAGCCACAATAATCAAAATTCCAACCGCCAAGTGAGTGACATGTATTTATCCACAAAGAAATGCCTATGGCCATAATTAAATGTCAAGAGCGAGCGATATTAACATGGCTAAACTGTTGCTAACGATGTTGCCCATCTAATTGTATGATTGTATTTAGTGCTTAGGGTGAAATTTACACCCACACGCTATAACACGAATGACAAACGAATTGTTTCGAAACATGGAGAGAAATGTCGTCTTGGAGTTCATTGCATACAGATTTAATTAAAATCGAGTCGATTTATTATTACGTTTACTCAGCGCGCCGTTAGTAACCCTCATCATTTTATTTATTAGACATATAAATGCGTGAGAGTGAATTCAATGAGAGTTCTGTATATAGTTAACACTCTGTTAACTAGATGTACATTTGTCCAATGTTTGTGGTTTCGGTGCTTTAGATTTCAATTATAGGCACCACTAATTGAAAACCATATTTAACAATAATTACATGACTTCCTTGTGTGTAAGAGATTGTTTTGTTTAAATCTAATTTAATCTAATCGACCGCAACTCATCAGTACTATAAATCCACATTAAATTACATTAATAAATGCATTTCATTTAAAGTAAATTTAAAAATGAAAGTTTTCCAACTGATTTCCCGCAACAAAATCAAGTTTTGTCAACTTCAAGACTTTTTAATTGTTATCACACAATGAAAACAATTTTATTGTCTTTAGTTTCATTAGTTTGCGCTCTTTCAGCCATTTCGGTCTTTTTGTCAGTTCTTTTGTGGCTAAAAACAATGGGTGTATTCATGTAATTAACCGCTGTTGATGATGAATATACAAACGTATTTAAGTAAATCTAATAATAGACTGGCATCTTATGATTTATGCGAACTAAACATGCAAAATATAACATCTCCCATATGTTATAACATTTCATATGCTATATTTTAGTTCAATACATATTGATTTAGCTCTCTTTATGGAGCATTAATTTAAACAATTATAATACATCATATTGGTTTTGGTTATTTGTTTATTATGTTGTTTGAATGTCGACTTTAAATATCATTTGATTTATTTATGCAGCTCGTGTTGTCATCGTATTATTCCTGTGATTTTTGCATTGTCGAACACAGAACGTGATCTCAATATTTTGCAGTACACTTTTTATGCAACAAATAAACTATAAAAAAAATAAATAAATCAATGAAAAAATAACATTATGTGTAATAAAATGAACCATTGCTAAGCTGCTAGAGTTTCATTTCATGTTTATTGGAAATTCATGTGGCTATTCGTCTAACCTAAAGCATCTTTTTTGGTCGTTGACATAATGCAATTATTTTGTAATAAGCCACAATATGATTATGATAAAAAAAAAAACTTAACAAAATTTGAATTATTTGATTGTAAAAAAAAACTACCTATAATTCGTAATTGTACAAACACGTTTGCATTATTTAAAAAAGTTGACAAAATCAAACCAAATATTAGCTAGAAATTAATGAAATTCATTTGGACTTTTTTGTATTTATAAATTAAATATGTGTCAATGCAATGAAAGCTCAATAAAGAGCTTTTCATTAAATAATTCGAATTTATTGTACTTCATAACAATAGAACAATGTTTATCATGGAAAATGTGAAATTTTTGCCAGGATTTGTATGGAAATGCTGTTTAGTAGTTGTTGGGTTAGATTACTCTTAATTATTACTATTAAGTTAGTATATGAATTATATAGAAGCACCCTAGTGTAAATTCCCTTAATATTCAGAATTGATTCTGTTGAAACTGTATTATCGTTGAACTCACTATAAAGAACTATGATATGAATAAAGACAGTTGGTAAAAATAGCTCAAACTAAACGGTGGTCTGCGGTGGTCAAACTCTTTAGACGGAATTAAACCATAACCCCCGCGATCCTTACTCTTCCTCAATCTTGGAAAAAGCTCCTTGATGTTACACTAGTAGCAATTAATAATATTTGTAGTAGTACTAGTAATTAATAATATCAATGGATTTTACAACCGAATAAATAAATTGTTTTGTGTTGAGAATTTCGCACATAAACAGTTGCTTATAAGCTTTAAAATGTTTATTTATATACATGCATATGTATGCATTTTCAGCAATAAGTTGCCGTTGATGTAATTAAAATACATTAACTGCCATTAAAATGTCATTTTGTATAGTTTATTACATTATGCTGTGGGTCCATTAAGCTCATTAAAATTTGACACTGACCTCATGAAGTATCCCCATCCTCCTGCACTACAATACAGCAGGACCTATACTATATTTGCGATATTGTGGCATGCTTTCAATTTAAGTCACTAGCCGCTTAAACATTGCTATCAGACCCCAATCTCCTCCACATCCATTGTCAATTGGTAAGAGTAACAGAAATGACCTGAGCTGTGCGTTAATCAAATGTCAATTATGCTGCAGAATCCGCCGTGAAACATTGTCCTCGACAGCGAAACGAGCGACCCTGACTTTCTCACAGTGGCCGCTAAATGTGTGTGTGCATTCTTTATTTTTTCCCTTTTTTTTTTCTTTCTTTTTTATTGACAGGCGTTGTGGTGCTGTGGTCTTTAACTGCATTTCGCTCGTCCTTGCTGCTCTTATCCTTTGCATGCAATTTGTCTTTACGTTGGCTTTTGTGACCTCGCTTTACAAACTTTGAGTGCCTGTGCTCCGCTCATAAGATATGCACATCCTTATATTGCTTTCATTTTAAGTTGTGCACTTTCCTTTATTGCTCTATCTTGAATGCTCCTTAAACTACACCTGCAGCATCAGGCAGACTACCATGCATATGCATGCATATATTAAACTCATACAGAGGCCCAGTAGTTGCCTCTGTTTACTATGGCCGTAATTATTAGGCTGTATACATAGTATGTCTATATGGTATATGGGTTTATTTGATGGCATTAGTAACAGTTCAATAAACCTGAATACAAAAGTCCTGCCGATATAAGTGCATTTACGCATCAAGTAGGATATATGGTAGCACAATGTATTGTAGATTAATGCATCTTTGTAGGATTGAGCTTATACAACTTAAAACATAAAAACCTTATGCTTTAATATTTGATTTGAACAAAAGCTAAATGTTTTAAATATATCTTTATTCTATCATTATTTAATCAGTTACTGCAAAATTTAAACGGAAGTCAAAGGTTTTAAATATTCCTTGTTTATTGTAAGGTTTAAAATTTAAACTGATTTTTTTTTTCGCGAAATCTTTCGTCCAGTCTTCTTAACAACAAAATCAATGTAGCTAAGAAAAACACTCAACGAGCATTCGTTTGCACTTAGCTTAACTAGACAAATAGTAAAAAGGAAGTTAAAACATCAAGTGATTAAGCCCTTTGTGTTGCTCAACAAAACTAACACATGCATACATATACATAGTATATCTTAATTTAGTGTAGTTGATGCCTCTAAACAAAAGTCATTAACACTTAACTGAGCGGAAACAAAAACTTTTCCCGAAATTCTCTATAAATATAAGCAACAAAAAGTTGAATTAATTTCGACTACAAAAAATCCCACTAACAGTTTGAATGAGAGCGGCCATAAAGTCGTACGAATTCGTCCTACTATTAATACTGGATGAATGGGTTTTAATATGTACATTTTGAGGTTTTGTAGACTGAGGTTGAGAGACCCTTGATGCTTTA
Organism: Sphaerogastrella javana; assembly: GCA_037040025.1. Classification (NCBI taxonomy): domain Eukaryota; kingdom Metazoa; phylum Arthropoda; class Insecta; order Diptera; family Drosophilidae; genus Sphaerogastrella; species Sphaerogastrella javana. The sequence continues at coordinate 6,652 of JBANCZ010000605.1, forward strand.
AAGAAATAAATGAACGCATACTTGTCAACTGTCAAATACCATATCGAAGGCAATGTGTAAACAATTTCACTTCAGATTACACGACCCAAAAATAAATCACTTCTTATTTTTGAGAGGTTGTTGATTTTTGCTTTAGGATAAAAGGAGTTTTCTGTGCTTGGTATAAGGATTCTTTCTTCCAAATATACAGAGCAGTCAGACTGCATACTGTTCTCTTTTAAATACAATTCCAATAGGGAGATTTAGTTTGTCTTCCAAAAACAGATTACACATGCAATGAACACAATAGCATACGAGTATCGGTAGTAGTTAAACAATAACTACGTTTTTGGAAGAAAATGTAAGCATTAAATTATCTAAACAATATGTATTAATTATAATATATATGCCAAGTAGGCGTTAAAGCGCGTAAACACAAACTGTAAGTCTTTAATTAAATCTCATTCATGCTGCTTCTTTAAGAGTTAACCAATAGTCTCTAATTAATATTATTAATACTAATTAGTCAATATATATACATATACATTTATCTATGTGGTCTTAGCAACAAAATTATTATTCACAAGTGTGTAAATTGCATTTTATACAATTAATATAAATGTCATGTAGTTGTTTACACTGTTTACACAAATTATATTTCTGTTCAAATAAATTTAATTAAAAATGAAACATTTTGTCTGATGTGTAAAACATTATGGGACAAGTTTGTATTTAATTATTGGTATATGTTCAACAAACTTCTGTAACTACTATTTGCTATGCATGCAATACAACGTGTAATTTGTGGCATTGATTGGACGTACATGAAACATGAAATTGTAGCAATACTTATAAATATAAATGTAAATTTATTCGTGATATGCGCAGGTTCGTATATGAATCTGAATATATATTCGTATTTGAATTAGTTTTGGAATAATTTGTTGGACAAATGACAGCCTTTTAACGATTCAGATGGTCTGCCTATTTGTCACATTGCTACACATTTTGTTTATCCATTGAATGGGCACAAATTGTTGTATATAATGCATAATTTTCACGTAATTCTAGTTACTTCGATTGTATCTGTTGGAGTAGACACTCCGAGGCAATTGACAGTCATCTTGTAATTTGGATTGCATTAACTAAATCAACATATTATGGTACGTTACAGTTAGTGTGAGGTAAGTATGCTTCGATTTAATATGCCACGTGGTATTTCATGTAATTTGATTTAAGCATTCTTATGCTGTTTTAGCTCATTGAGATTCTCGTAAGTTGCTAAGCAGTAGTAGAACATAAGCACATGCTCTGAAGATGGCATAATTGCAGTCGAGACAGACAAGAGTCTGTCCAACATTTTGTGGCTAAAACGAAGTGGTGCTACACACAACAACACAGCAGCAAATTCATTGTGAACAAATTGTTGTTCTGTTTCAAATTGCCGTGCATGTGGCAAAAGATTTAAGAAACGCAAGCACATACTACTGAGCTGTGAAAACCAGCATCAGCATTGCAATTACTGTAAAAGGTAAGTGTAGGTGCTCTCATCCTTCTTCCAAAGCATTTCGAAATATTAATGCCAATTGCCGTGCACATAAATAAAATGTACTGCTCATATGCACTCCCTTAGTCATTGCAATTTCCTCCTGTTTCTCCAGTAATTATAAAATGTGTGGCACTTGATAAGAAAGCGTAATTAATATGTCAAGTTAAATCAGGGGAAAAAATAAAATGGAATACTACAGCAAATCATTTATAAAATGGTAAAGAAACCCTAATAGTTCAAATTTAAAATTCGTGCATTCATTTTAAGTACAACTGCTCAAATTAATATGTTTGCTTGGCTTGAAACATGTATGAAAACAATGTGAATGTTAAGCTGCCAGCTACAATATTATGTATTGAATAAAGCACGTTCTTTTAACATATATTCGAACGCTTTAAAACAACGATTGACACATTTTTCTGTAAAGAATTTCGACAACGTTTCAACAACTCTCACATCTATATATTTATGCATATACATACATGTATATAAATATTTACTCAAGCCTAGGCTTTATTAAAAATTCCGCATGCATAAGTCCGTCTAGAGGACAATTTAAACGCACTATCCTTTAATGCCATTGTTTTAAACAATGTACAATAATGTTCTCATGCATACCATATAACGTTTGCGTAGCGTCGTAGCTTACTAAAGGGATATATTAAGTTTGTTTTTGTGTGTGTGTGTATCAGCTTGCCAGTTATTAGCATATTCTCGACATGCTCTGCTACTTAATGATGCGAAAATGTTAAACAAAAAAGAAGACGAAACATTAAAGCGCCTCTCTCTTTGCCTGTACAAAGTGAGCCAAAATCCAGAATCCGTTACAGTTTCAAGCCATTGATTATGCGAGCGAGAATGTCGCAAATATGGCTCAGAAACGAGCAGCAGATTGCTTTTATTTTTTGGCCTTCTCTCTGTGTAGGGATGCTCTGCTGCACTTGGTTGGTTGACAAATTGAAGTTTACATTTTTATCCCTTTCTTGTATATAGACTCGTATGCAAATATGTTATAAGATTATGCATTAAAGCAAATTCAAATCAAATAAGCATTTTTTATAGTTAATCAGGGCAGACAGTTTAATGTATATACTTTTAAATGAAGTGAATATTTTTCATATTATGGCCTAATAAGTGGCGCTAACTAGAGACGAAATTGTAACAATATCTAAATTGTTTTAATACTTTATAGGGTCTACTTGAGCGCGATATGAAGTAAATAATAAATATAAATAAATACATATTCAAATTGCTGCCTTCTTTGAAATATGCATTTTCCGGAATCATTTCTTATGTAAACATTATTTTAATTTTTCTTTTCAACGTTTTCTGTGCCTTGTTTTCCTTACAGTTTGTAAGTTATTCGTATTGTCACTAACAATTTATAAAGTAAATATTCATGGTATTAAATCTACAATTTTGCCTGAGCATACTTCAAAGAAAATTCCATTAGCAGAATTTAGTATGGAGACACGCTTAATATTTATATTTGATATTAATTTTTGCTGTGCCTTAAAATTAGAGAATGTTGTACTTACCTGTATGTTTTAGTGGAATCATTACTAGTAGGAAAACAACTGTTATAAATATAAAAGTATATTGGTTAAACATATATGAAATGATATATAAACTCAGGTACTTACCTGTACACTCACATATCAATTTATCTAGAAACTGTGCCGCAAATAGCCACTGGCAAGGTTAACAACTGGTAAAGGCCATTTGGGCGATTGTGTGGTGAAAGTTAAGCCTGAGCTCTGTTGAAAAGTTAAAGCTGCCCCCCGTCAGTGGGTCATAAAATGCATGAATGCATGAATGCACATTTAGTGAAATTCAAACACAACGTGCAGCACACACCGAGGCCAAAAGTGAATGCATACACAGTCGAGTGGGTAAATAAGTGTATATAAAGCACTCAGGAACGATGGGCACTAGTAGAACGTCGGAGGCAGTTGTTCTATGCAGGTGAGAGGTCGCGCCATGAGCAATACCCTTGGCCTAAGCATTATAAGAGTGACCATTAGGGTATGTAGGTTATGTACACTAAAATCAAAAGTTAAATGCCATTTAATGCAATACAATTCAATGCAATATCATCTATTCAACTGCAACTGAGTTGGTTTAGTCTAATCAAATATTTTCTTAAATTGAATGTACTCTAGTTTTATTTTCACTAAACACGTTTTTCTATATCCAACTCTCCGATCGGTTGCGTGTTAGCGTTTTGACGCTAGAGATGTAACAAGCGAACTTTTCATTTATATCGATAAATGTTCTAGAATTTTGTCATTAGCGATGTACACATCGGCAAAACAGTGATATTTTTTATGCATTAGGGTTGCGCATAATTATATTTGAGCACATTGTTGCATTGAACCGATATTTTTTGTGTTATGCTAAATGTTCACTTTCTTCAATTTAAGCTACAACCGAATAATATACTAAAAAGTATTAATATTTTTTATTGTTAACGATATTACAAGATATCCTATTTTCTGACTAGAGTTTCATAAAATATAGCGCGAATGATTTGGTTTTTGCTTATCGTTTCTATTAATTATCGATAAGTTGTAAGGCGTTCGGCGGTCAAAAGCTGCTACTTTGCGACTCTAATAAGAATGAACTTATCGATATAAATATATTCGATATGTGTTTTAAATGTGTTACCCAATCATTTTCCAACACTGCTGCATTTACTTTCGCGCACTACATGTTCTCTCTATCTTCTCTTCTCGTTCTTCTCAGCCAATGTTACAATAAAGTCTCCACGCTTTTATGGAGCCGCACTAAAATCAAAAGACTTAGTTCCTCTGCTTAACCTTAGTTGGTACCATTTACTCTAATCTTGAATTGTGTCAACGTATCGCTAGGAATAAAAAGTCCGATAAATTGGCCATCTAAATAATCAAACCAGTCAAAAAAAAAAGAAAAGTCCCAGCAGATGAACAAGATGTGAAAAGTCATAACTTTTTTCGCCACTTTTATTGTTACGTTGTGTAATTTGTCGAAAAAATTCATTCGTAGACACCAGTGGGACCGCTGGGCCATGTCAGTTCATGTGATGTGGATAGCATCGGGCCCACACCATCTGCATAAATCTTCAGATATACTAGACAGCCAGCCCAACCAACAGGCAGGCATAAGTTAAAAAGTTCACGGCATTGCTGGGATGTCGCGGTATTCATTAGCATGCAAATTTGAAAGTTTATCAGCTGGCGGTTCCAGCTGTAAAAACGTTAGACAACCTACAACTACCGGCGCAAAGTTTGGTAGGCGAATTATGCAGAAGCAGGAACAGCAACAGGGTAGGACACGGACTAGTTGGTGGATGCTGGTTCGTACAGGCTTAGGAACTGTGGTCAGAATCTTCCCAAATAATTATCTATATATTGTGTGCTGTCAGCTCACGGTAAGCTTTTGGTTACAACAGTTAAACGCAGACCTTAAAGCTAAGCAAAAATTATATTTTTTTATATTTTAACAGACGTTGAATCTGGTCGTATTACAAACCTACTTTTATTCGACGTCTTTGTTTTGGAAGCACCCGTGCGCTTCGTTTTGTAGTCATGTTCATGCAAAGCTGATGGTCACGCGGATCGCTCCAACCCATAACAGGGTAATATTCCTCTTTGAGCCATTTACCAGAACGAGAAGGCAACAATTTTAGCACTGGTGGATATAGTTTCTCAAATTGCAAGGCTCCACTGAGGATCGATTGTATGTTGGCAACTATTCTACGAGATGTACAATCCGTAGCATGGTGATGAAAGCCACTGCAAATGATTGTTATTAGTTTTAAGTTGTTCTATGTAGGTGTAGATAGAACTCACCAACTCCCAATGTGAAAGACACGCGTTGCCGTGACGGACAATGTAAATAGCTTCTGGGATAAACATTTTTCCGATACTTGGTGTAAAGTCCACTCCCAATTGTAGTCATCATATGTACAAAAGTATTCGGCACAGCTCATTATGTTTAGCCAGGTGGTTTTGTTAAATGCAAATCCTTTTTTATTATTGTATCCATTCCATGGTACGGCCTCGATCTATCAAAACATTTCAGGTAACATTATTGTTTAATGTTCATAATGTTATCGATTACCTTTCTGTTATATAAATAATATCTATTTACAGTCATATATTTTCCAACGTTTATTACATTGCAGTGAGGGCAAACTTTCGTTCGATATTCCTCCAACACATTAAGCATATACAAAAAGTCTGAAGCTACATAGTGATCATCCTCCAAAAATAAAACAAGGCCTGCATTTAAAAGAATTTTAAATAATTAATTCGATTCGTTAGATTTCCATAGGTTGTAATTTTAACCTGTATGATGTCTGGTTACTTCCAGTTCATTAAAAACTCGATTTGCCTTCCACCACCAATGGTGTTTGATTGCAGTATGCTCTGCACTCCGAGAGCGCCCTCGTTTATCGATATGTACTTTGCAGCCTCTAAAGACAATCGAAATTCAAACTGTACAATACTGAATTCATGGCTTTTACTGACATGCTCACTCTAAATTCTCTAAATGAATACACGCTTCATCGCCGGGAAACTCATCGGGATATACTTGTATAGAGTTTGGGTAGAATATCTGCATTACCTTACAAAAGGAAATTGACTGTACCAATTCGTTGATCTCGTTATCGAAGTAATCGTGTGAAAATATTAGCAAGACCTCGGAAATTCCTCGGGACATGTACAATGTGCGGATTAAATGTCTGAGATATATAATTCGATTATGAACCTGTGTATGATATAGAAATGTATGTTACGTTACACTGGAAAATTATTTCGTTCATTTACCTGTATCAGAATGATAACAGAATCATTTTCGAGCGGTCCGAAATGTTCTTGGTTTATCACATTTTGCTCTTCGTTATACGTTGTAATTAGACGCTTGATATTATCAATTCTAGCAAAGGTGTTACTATTTTTATTGAAATTTTTAATAGGTGTATCGCTGATAACTGAAATAATTACGCTTTTAAAACATTTGCAATAAACTTCTAGCAATGCGCTTACAATGTTTTAAAATGTAGTAAGATAGGGGAAAAATCACAAATATGAACAGTATTAAAATCCAACGAATTATAAATTTATACTGCATAAACGCCATCACTTTAAAACTTCTGTTGAGTACTAACAATTGAAGTGTACTATTGTAAAATCCAAAGAATTTGTGTAGAGAAATTCAAAATTCATATATGATTACTCGTTTAAATCAGAAAGTTTTTGCCATGCATAGCAATTGACAATTTCACACTCAATTTTTTAATTTACCATGCATTGTGGCAACAGTATTACTTAGTTTACAATTGAACTTTTTGAATATAAAGAATCATAGTAGGTGGTAAAACAGAGTTGCAAAATGATTTACAGATGTTTTATCCAATACGAGCAATGGGCTTATCAATCGATATTTGATCTTCTCTGCATTGACATACTTCGACACAGCTCCTGATCACGTGGATCAAACCAACCGCCTTTACTTATGTATTTAGGTCGTAGCTTACGCTTTGTAGTTGGTTTCTTTTCTATTCTCAACGACTCAGGATAAAGTCTATAAGTTCTTAACGCTAATTTTAAAGATTCCTTTACTTTAGACAGCAGAATATTGGCAGTGCAGTCACTTGAGGAACGATGAAAACCACTGTAAGCAACGATCGTTAGATAAGCATTAATACTTCCAAAGAATGTGCATAGATACCAATTTCCAATGTGATAGACACGGGTACCGCTCACCCTCATAACGGTGAGGTGGCCTGATACACAACTTTTCGACAGTTCTTGCAGGGTTCTATCCCAGTTGTAGTCATCATACGTGCAGTAAAATTCGGAACATGACTGAATGCTCAACCAAGTGCTGCGATTGAATGCAAAGCCCATATTATAAAGGGATCGCCAATTGTCGATCCTGACCTGTCAATGTCACAAAAAATATGAATTAATAACATTTAACATCAAATGATACTATTTAACTGACTCACCTCTTCGTCGTAATTATAACGGCCAGACGAAAATTGATGATTACCAAGAGTTAGCACGTTGCAATGTGGACACAAACTTGCTGTACTTTGCTGCATAAGATTCAACACATACAGAAAGTCTTCAACCATATAATGATCTTCCTCCAGGAACAATACTAAACCTGCGAGGTCAAAGTGTACTGAGAATCATAATTAAACTAAGCATGGTATGCTATTGTAACCGTACCAATGTGAAATCGTGTTACATGTAAAACATCGAATATGCGATTCACTTTCCACCACCAATGATGCTTTATGAATGTATAGTGAGCAGCTCTATAGTTACCAGTCCTATCCAAATATTTTGGATTCATGCATTCTCTGAAAATAATTAACGAATAGTCATTTTACATTTTCTTTTCATATAAATTAAATACTTACAGTTTTTCTGTACTATTCCAAGGGCAGTCCACTTCACCAGGAAACTCATGTGGGTGAGTTTGACTAGAAAGCGGATAGAACATCTGTAAAACCTTACAGAATGTAATTGACTGTATTACATCATTGATTTCATTATCATAATAATCGTGGGAAAATATAAGTAAGACTTTGGAAATACCAGCTGCTTGTGATAAACTGTGTATTATGTGCTTCAAGTAAATAATCCTATTGTTGACCTATAAGTATTAAATTTAAAGTTACAAACATTGTATATGTTTAACATAATTCACCTGAATCACAATTATAACAGAATCGTTACTTAAAGGACCAAATTTATGTTCATTTCGAATTTCCTGCTTCTCGTTATATTCAAAAATTAGACTTTTAATCTCTGCTATGGTTAACGATTTATTCTGTTTGTATATTTCATTCGGTAAATTGGAGAAGTATTTAAATTCCGATTTACGTGCTAGTAAAAAGAAAACTTGAAATTATTATAAAAATTAATGGAATAGGAATTAATAAATAGCTTACATATATGGTTAAATAATATGAAAAATATGACAAACATTGCCATATAAACACATAGAATTAGCGACTTCAAAGATCTGACTTTCATTATAACAAACTACATACTATTTACTAAAATGCTTTAACGAGGAATATTTTAGAAACATTGTTAATCACCTTAATTAAAATTTCCATGCCATTTGTAAATTAACCATGCTAATCCAATTATATATGAAATTGTGACAAAACTGAATTTTTGCAATGTATTAAGTCGTTTATTCTTTGTGGAGTGTCATATTCATGCACAACTCTTGATCACGTGGATCGGCGAATCCTCCCACTTTTTTATAAATTTCTACTTTCTGTTCGCCAAGCGTCGAGTTAGTTAATTTTAGGTACTGTGGATAAAGTTTATGTTTAAAAAACACCATTGCAAGCATTTCCTTAATAACGTCAAGGGGTTTAGTTGAATTGCAATGCCTGCTCATAAAGCTCAGACCACTACAAGAAAGAAATTGTTATTAGAGTTGAGATATTTATAATATAATATATAATTTAACGTACCATCTTCCAATGTGAAACACTCGACTTCCTGCAATTGACAACGTAATGAGTTTACCAGGCAAACAACTCTTGGATAAATGATCTAGGGATCTATCATAGTTGAAGTCATCATAGGTACAGAAATACTTGGCACAGGATCGTATCTTTAGCCAAGTGGTTCGATTAAATGCAAAACCCATACTGTGATGATCGGCAGTCCATGGCGCATATTCAACCTGAAGTCAAAACGAATTAGAAATTAATTAAAATTTGTTTTACATTAATTGAATTAATTATGCAAGACTAGCCTCTTTACTATAGCTGTGATATAAAAATGTGGGAGATCGCAAGCCGATAGTCAAAACGTTACACTGTGGGCAAAAATCCGGTCTATTGTATTCCATTAGGTTCAGCACATATAGGAAGTCCTCGGCCAGATAAAAATCGTCATCCAGGAACAAAAATAAACCTGTTGGTTAACATTCGATTAAGTTTGTTAAAGCTATTGAGCTTATATGATCCTTACCAGTGTGGGTTTTTGTTATATCCAATTCATTGAATACATGATTCGCTTTCCACCAAAAGTGATGTTTGACAGTAGCGTGTTGAGGTGATCTAAACCGACCATGCTTATCCACAAAAACATTCGTGCAGTTACTAAGGGAATCTTGAAACGTGATAAACATGGTAAATACAAGAAAATTGCATACTCACTCTAAAAGAGAGCTCGTATTTGAATACCAAGAGCAGTCATCCATGCCCGGAAAGACATGTTGATGCGTTTGTGGGGAGTACGGATAGAAGATTTGTATAACCTTACAGAACGTAATACTCTGTATCTCATTGTTTATGTCTTCATCGTAATAGTCATGCGAAAATACCAATAATGCCGTTGAAATATTGCTAGCTTTTGACAGACTCTCTATCAGTTGCTTTAGATAAAGCAAACGGTTATGCACCTGAAAAAATAATAGAAATATATTAGATTTTATTTTAATTGAAATTTTGGCATTCTTAACCTGAACAACTATGACAACAGAGTCGTTTAGGAGGGGTCCATGTTTGTCCTTATTGAGTACCTCCTGCTGTTCATTATAGTCCAAAATCTTGTTCATGATACCTTCTACTTCGGGATCATTTCGTATGTGTGACACATTTCCAGATTTAAAGAATAAAAGTAAGCTTTCACCTGATTCAATGTCTACAAATGCTCTCAAAGAAACATTCGGTCTTTTTACTAAGATGAAAATACTTTTATTAGGATTTTGCCATAATTTTTTGCAGTTTCTTAAAAACTTACATAGTATCAAAAATTGAAAAGACGTCAGCAAAATTAGACAGCAAATTGATATACATTTCCAGCGCATCAACAATTGTGCGACTATGCCAGACATCACTAAAAAAATGTACACTTTCAAAGCGATAGCGATCTTAACTAATTATACTATTTATAGTTTATCTTAAATGCAAATTGCTGTATACTAAATATATTTTTCTTTATACCGTTCAAATTTAAATTTACACGCCTTAATATGATTTAGGGCGTGATAAGAATATTAGTCTATACAAAAAGATCGATATGGTATAGCAACTCTTAGAATTTTAGTCTATACTAAATGATCGATATGGTATAGCAACTCTTAGAATTTTAGTCTATACTAAATGATCGATATACAGCAATTTTGCGTGAATTTTTAAAGTAACAAAATCTATGTACGCTACCTTTGTGATGTCCATGAATATATTGTAGCAGCGGTCTGCATGTTGCACACTTTTAAAAGCCATAGACTATGGCCCATAGTTGCCACTAACTAGCTCGAACATCAGGTGCTGTGTGGCACGTTCGTGTTACCACTCGTGATGTGGTGATTCATGTGGAGATGGCCACAGCGCCATGGGAAACTCCTGTCTACTCTCATGTCCCTTCATTCTCTTCCTGCCACTCTCTCAACATATTACTTAGCTGTGCTGTGTAGTGTAGTGTGGTGTGGTGTAGTGTAGTGTAGCGTAGTGTAGTCATAAGTAAAGTTAGAGGCTGTGCACATACATGGGGTACAGGAGCATAGAATTCCATTATTCGACACGTAGAAGACACGTGTGTGTAATGTTGCTTCAGTTTCAGGTGCAGTCAATGTCGGTGCGTTCAATCAAATGTCAATTAGATTGGATATTACCGGGAACTGTAGTGTTTGACTTTGACTGTGTGTCTGCGTGTGTGTGTGTGTGTGTCTAATTGTGTGCGTACCACAATTTCATTTTTCTCTTTGATTGGCATTAATCATTGCGATCATTGGATGTGTGCGCTGCAAAAGGTATCGAAGCATCGCCAAAACCATCGATAGCTAATGTATCGATGTTTTTTTTTATTAATGTTTGTTCTAATATCGGTTCGTTCGTTTAATTAATTATTATTTATATGAATGATACTATTCGAATCGAAACTATATAGCCCATGTATTTCACTTCTATTTATATTCATTTTACCATAGTTTTTAGATGTTTTTTTGTTTACAAACATTTTCCTCTTGCTTTTACTGTTATCAGATTGCAGTATTTGCTTTCACTTTACTTCAATTTAACAGTTTTATGGTCGGGATCTAAAATCAATTGCGGTAGCAGCGGGAACAAACATTGCTTTACTTTTTTATTTTTTCTTTTCTTCTGTGCTGTTTTGTAGTTTGTGTGTTGGCTTTTCCGAAGTAACTTGAAATTTGTATATGGTGAATAAATAAAAGATGAATGTTGTTCAGTGCAGCTCAATGGGAATATTTGCCGTCCAAAAATATGAAAAACATTATTCTGGGCAAATTTAAAACGATAACGATAACGATTTATTGGCATATGCCAAAAAATACTAAATAACTTTTTGTTTTAGAGTTTCGCATAATCTTTTCTTAATTAAAATTGGGTGAATTTATGAATCATATGAATGTATATACGTCGGTGGTAGTCAATATATGATATATGACAGATATGTATGTGAAAATAATTGTTTCCATTAAACTTAGAGCTCCATCGGGTAATTGTCAAATGTTTTCAGAACACACCATCCCAAATACTTTCATAGAATTAGTTCACATTTTATATTCGTAGCGTTACACGAATTTTTTATATTTTGTTTTTTTTTTTCATTTTTACAATGGCTAAAAATATTATTGAGAAAGAAGTTGTTGATTATATAAAGAAATGTCAGGAGCCGGTTCCATATGGAACAATTGTAACGGCATTTAGTCCGTCAAAAAGGCAAAATGAAAAATCTAAGAAAGAACTTAAACAAACTTTAAGAAAACTTCTTGGCAAATCGATAGAAAAAGGCGAGGTAATACATTACAACAATCATTTCTATACGCCATCGCTCGGCGATGACTTGAATAGGGTTGGAGTTCTAGATTTACATTTTACCGATGGTATGGAAGACAATAAACCATGCGCCGTCGCTTCATTATCGAGCTGTGAGTCTATTGTCAAATTAAATCCACCTAAGACTTTCGACGAAAAGGATATATTGACTGTGGCAAGCTCTGATGAAAAATTCGATTCGAAGGCCGGCAAAGCACCTAAAGTCGAAGCAAAGCCGATAAAGCCCATAATCAAAACGACAAAAAACAATAAGGCGTTACCTACCAAAAAGAAGACGAAATTCGTCTAAACAATATATTTTATTTGGATGTTCTAAACGAGACTCATTAAATTATATGTAATATAACTTATTAACATTATACGTAGAACACTTTCTTTCATTCATAGCTGTCTACAAGTTCAACAAATTCAAAGTTATCGAATATTCGGTTCTGGTCATATCTGTTGTTCGTATCAATAACGCATCAAAGAAACTACTAAATAATTTCTACGTGCTCAATAAATAAAGGCACCCTAAAGACTTGTTAAAGCTGACTGCACACTAAGAGCAGTATTTCTAAAAAAAAAAAAAAACGATAGAGAAGGTGCTCGAGAGTATTTTTGGCACAGTATATTTTTAACAGTGCATTGCAAAACGATTGGTGTTGGAAAGCCAATAATCGATATCAATAATAATTACTCAATTATTTCTGGTTGACACATCAATATGTATTGGTATTTTTATATATTTATAATATGCATAAGTTCAATTGTTTACTGTTGTACAGCTGTTATATCCAAGAACTCTATATAGAATGGTATTTAAAATTCATTGAATTTATAATTAATTTACTTTTGAGGTTTTTATATTTATTTATAAATAGTAGATGACTAATAATTAATTAATTAATTGAATTTGATTTCTTTATTAATATTTTTAATTTTGCTTATTGGTACGCCAAGTTGAATGAGAAAACATTGTTTCACAAACTATCGATAGTGGAAATAATTTACAGACAACAATCGATACTATTAAAGGTGGCCGCTTTCCATCTCTAGTGTTGAGTTGTGTACAGTTAACTGAAACATCGGCAGATTGCATTAAAGTTGAATCAGAAACAAGAAACATAAACGATGGCAAATAACAGAGACATTGTATAATGCATTAAATACGTGCGAGTGCTGTTTTTATATTTAAAGCATTCGATAGAAAGATGGAGAGGCAGACCCAGTGGGAGTAAAGCTGCCCACGCAAACTAAAGAGCGGCTATGGGGTCTATTAGCGCAATAGGCTTAGTGCACCAGCACGAATCGGACGGACAGCTTATAGACTGAAATAGAGAGAGAGCGAGGAAGCAACAGTGAATACTGTGCGCATATGTAATTATGTATACGGTTTCCAATAAGATGAGTTACTTTTTTTTTAACATTAATAATTAGATGTTTATTTTTTTTATAAAGGTATGCTGTTAATAATTGAAAACAGTGGACATTTGGTCCACTATGACTGCATTTACAGGACAATAGCGTGTGTCAAAAGTGGCATATGTACGCATATAAAATACATCGTATTGGAAATAACAGATCGTATTGGAAATAATAGATCGTATTGGAATGTTGGGAAATGCTGAATATAACAGCGGGATGCGTGCGGATTAAGCTGCTACATATGTACGAACATATTTAGTAAAAAAAAAAAATAAAAACAGAAATCAGACACTGTTAACAGAGCTCTGTTAAGCTGTTAGCATGGCCAACATTTGATCTCTCAAATCATTTTGTCGCCTAACATTGGTATGTTAAACTACATATAATAGTGTGCAACTAGACGCAGATATTTCAAATACAATGCACAAATCAAATGGAAATTTTCTATATTCAATTGAATAGAATTTGATTTATTTATACTTTAAATATTTATTAATATTAACCTTGCCATTTACAAATCATAAGCATCACCTGCTTGGCATACAGAATTAGGCTGACTCGACAGCAAGTCCTCGAACCTGAATGCAATAGATACCCAATTTTTTTTATTTATTTCTTTTTTTTTTTGTTGAAACGTTTGGGTCATGAACTTAGCGGATTTTCACTTGAAGATTGATGATGGCAGGCGATAACTGATAGGGCGATGGGCCAATTTTTTTTAAGGCTGCAGCACGGTAAGTTATAGCTTTTTTATAGCTTACCATAAAAGTAAAATAAATTTAAGGCGTTTGGCAATTTGCATAGATTTACATAATTTTTGTTTTGTTTTAGGTTTTTTATTTTTATTTTGACTGCAACAAATTATGTGATAAAAGAACTTTGAAGCCATCATATTGGGGATTATTATGATGTTGCTTTAGGCGGTGTCGGCAAATCTATTTAATGAAAATTAATAAATTTTTAATTGAATTGTGATTGAAATCAATTATTTCTTTACATACTATATTAATAAAAAAAACTATAAACAATATTCACAAATAAAAATAATATATAAATATTCATAATAATAAGGAATATAAAAATATACAAAAAAAATATAAATATTTACAATATATAAAGAATATATGAATATTTAAAATATGTAAAAAATATAAAAATAAAGAATAAATAAACTTTTTAAATATATAAAAAATATATATATTTTCACAATATATAAGGAATATATAAATATAAGTCAATAAAAAAATATAAAAATATATAAAGAATATATAAATATTTAAAATATACAAAAAATATATAAAAATTTACAATATTTAAAATATAAATATATAAATAAAAATAATATAAATATTCAAAATATATAAGGAAATAGAGAGTTATTCCATATGAAAACATCATTTTCTAACGAAATTCAGAACAGAATTTTACAATTGTTGAATAGATTTAATAGATTTCATGTTCATAAACACTTAAACTAACAATTAAGTAACAGTTTTAAGGTCGGTTATTGCCTTACTAACAGCCAAATGGCGTTAATATATGATAGTCATTTTTATTAAACTTCACATTTGCCAACAAATGAGAAAAATCCACTATAAGATCTCTGCCAGAATCTGGCTGCTGAGTCGAAAAGTGAATCATTTTGACTGTTGGGAACTAATGCCAGTGGTAGATGTAGAGTTACGTCTATGTGAGTCAGGGACTTGGAGTTAAAATGTTGGCTTATGCAAATGTTTTATGATCCACTTGGCAAGATTAGCTGCTGCGCGCTGTGCGCGTATTATGCTCAAGTGGCGCTGGCATACACTGCGTATGAGTTATTTATTGTTTGTTTAAGCAATTTGCCTTATTTTGGCATTTTGGCTGAATGCATGGCAAGCAAACACATTTTACACACACACATGCAATGTGTATAAATATTTTGCATAAATGTTGTCAAAGCATAGATATAATGATAAATAGATTTAAAGATAACAATTAAAGTTGTTGGATCATTCAATCCTGGTATATATAGATAGTAAAAACTTTACTACATTATTCGATTCAGTTTGCAGAAGTTCAGTTAGATAGAGAGGAATACTCTTTACCTAAAAAATTACCTGAAATAATGTTTGTGCTCGGAGAGAGAGAGAGAGAGAGAGAAAAAACTATCACACAGACACTAAACCGTAGTCTGACCCCATTGCAGCCACATGGATGTGGGTTTTGCCTACTTGGGCGTTGATAGTTCGAATTTATGTGGCTCTAGCTCTGTTCTATTGTTGTGGAACAAATTTATGGTACATGGGTAGGTGGATTTACTCAGTTCGGTTTTATTTACCTGGTGCTGGTGAGTAAGCGGCAAACTATTTACCCGCTATAAATATAAACCAAGAGCAAACTATCGATAAAAAACACAGAGATTTAAGTGCTTCATTTAACAAATGTAAAACGTGATTTAAATTTGAATACATACATCCAAGTTTTACTTTAAGAAATATGAAATACAACTTTATCATTTTTTTGTGAATTTTGTCTTTTGTTTAAGCTTACAGTTCCTTATTCATGAATCAATCAAATTGCAAAAATTAATTAAAATAAAACATGAAAAATTCCAAAAATTCTACAAACTACAGTTTGTCTTGATTTCGTTAATTTTTATGCAAAGCCAGTAAGAATTTTATTTTTTTTTTTTTGTTCAACCATTAAATTGAAATCATTTGCATTCAAATTTTGCGGTTCGAATTTTAAGCTTGTCTATATATTGTATATTCTATGTAAAGTTTTCTTTCGGATTAAAGCTCAATACGTATGCTTTTCAAAAACTAAGGATATATTAACAAAAATTGTGGAAAAAAATGTCGTTGAAGCAATATAGAAGTTTGATGAAAATTCAATTATTTTTCATCATCTAACAGTATTCAAAACTGTACAAATTTTTTTGGACGCCTTTAGAAAAATGTTCATTTTTTCATAAACTAGATTGTTGCGAATAAACTGTCTTTTTTTTTTTCTTTTTTGGATATTCAAATACTCGAAGCTGTAAAGCTTTTAGTGAACGTACACATTCATAGTCATTGAGGCGTTGAGAGTTCATTAGTGTCTGTGACCCCGGGGCAGCAGCCAAAGGCGCATAAAACGTGTTACGCATACGCAACGTGTGACACTCAAGTGCAAAACCCATCAAAAGCCTAATTGACCGTCAGCTTGTCCATCAACGTAGCATGTTGCTGCTGCTTTTACCAAAAACTGAACTGACAATATAAATCAGTGGACTTTTAAAGTTCACTCCCTATATAGTGCTATAGGAACTGTAAACAAGGCACAAACTCTCCACGCTATTGAAGGGAATTATTTCTTATATAAACTAGATTGTTATTCAAAAACAAAATGTGTAATTAAATTATTAAAAATTATAGAAGATTATATTAAATGTTTTCGTATTATGCAGAAAATTTTGAGGCACATTTTCACAGGAAATTTTGCAAAAGTTTAAGTACTTAAAAGCATCGGGAATAAAGAATTCGGTCATAAAAGTTCTATACGTGCCTAGCATAAGCGAATAAGAAGATTGTTCTAAATAACAGACAGCTGTCAGAGCTTTAAAGCAAATGTTTAGTCTAGAATATTTATATGCTTTAAAGCTGCTTATGTTTATAAAGCTGGATTGATTCAATAGAGAATATATACGCACAAAAATAAAAAAAACATTTAAATATTATATATTGTTTTATAGAGGAATTTATAAATAAATAAGCACAGTTCAAAATAAAATTTCTACAAAAATTATATTTTACTTTTGATAAACTTTACGTAAAACTCTTGACATCATTTTGCCTAGGCTAGCAAACTCGACAATTTGTGAATATATCTAAAGAATAATATATAAAAAAAAGTGTCCGCAAAAGGGTTCAAAAGGTTTTAAGCAGGGTTTACAAGTTCGCTAAAGATAATTAATAGCATGTCTACACAGATACCCTAGCAGTAAATGGTTTGGGACCCCAGCAGATTGTCTTAAATATTTAATAATTTGTTTTAAGTATTATTTGTAAGGGTGGCCTGCAAGACTTAAGATTGCTTTAAGATTTAAATCGAGATTCTATGAAATTGAAAAGAGCAGATATTGCCAAAACGTAGCACGTGGTTGACGTTGAAACTGAGCCCAACCTGTCAAAACTGTCCAAGTTGTATTTGTTTTTTTATGAAATAGAGAGAGAGAGAGAGAGTACATACTTTACGTGACTTTGGCCAACAATAAAGAACAATAACAACCACTAGCATGCTTTTCTGGTCCTTCCGGACTTTCAGCTTAATTCCACAAGGACAGCAAAGACGACAGACAGCAGCCGACAGCCGACAGGAACTGTCCTTGTTTTGTTAACGCCACAGTTCACAGACAAAACAGGATATCCGCTGATAGTTTGGCCTAAGACTGCCTCAGCCCCCTCCTCAAACTACGCCTCTGCGCTGTTCCTCCCCTTTCAAGGACAAAGCCAGCTGTGTTTGCCAATTGATAGCAAGCTGATGAGTTCGCTTCCTGGGTTTAACTGTCAAGTGGCCAGCACTAAGTAGTTTAGGTTTTCCATTAGAATCCTTGTAGATTTAAATATACTACCAAAAAAAAAAAAAAATGTAAAGAACGTGTTAATAAATGCTTTACAAATTTGAGTTTACGCTCTTCAAAGAAAAACACTTTTGTATACTTTGTCGAACTGCTTAAAGTTCAAGAAGCGTAATGCAAATATTTGAGATTTTCAAGTCTTGAAAGGATTACGCCTGTTTGCCTTGTATGGGATAAGCTAACAAATTGCTCTGGCAAATTATGAAATAATCATAAGAATAAGACAAACATATGCGCATCCCTTCCAAGAAGCAAAACGTAAGCTGACATAATTCTAGCAACGTTAGCAGTTTTTATATAACATTTCCTATACGATAATAAATCATATTTTTTGCCGCAATCCAGAGAAAAAAAGGCAGACATAATTTACTACAAGTAAATTCACCAATTCCAATGATAGAGAGGCAGCAGGCATGACTTGAGCAATTTCTTTAATACAGCAAAATTTATCAAAATCACAGAAATGTGAAATTTTTCTAAATATAGAGCTGGAAAACCAATTATTTATTTATTCTTTAAACAATAATGTAAATAATTTAGCATTATTTTTTTTTAATTCAGCATACGAATCAATGGTTTATGTCTAGACAGTTGTCTAACTATCTCAAGAGAAATAGAAAGTCAGCATTAACTTTGATACTTAGGAACAAATTTTGTGGTTAAACAGCGAGATCTAATGAGCGCAACAGCTCGAAAGAGAAACTTTCACAAATTGGGATCATATTAGCCATGGCCAGGCAAAAGCCACAATGGCATTCAAGTCAAGTGGAGTCGAGTCAAGGCAGAGACAAGCTTTGCTGGAATCCACAGCTTAATTGACATTTGATTAACGCACATTTTCTGTCTCTGTTTCTGTTCCGCACTTTTGCCGTCTATCCAAATGCCAAGTGGGCAAAAATGAACTTTAATCATGTCAGCAACTAGGGAAGCTCTCTCCTGCCTGGAACTAACAATTTTGTGAGCGAAGCAGAAGAGACACGATGAGGCAAAATGAAAGGAGGAAATGGTGGCAGAGAGGATTCGGAACGGAAGCAGGTGGTGTGGAATAGGTAGAGTAACAGCACTCGCACTGTGGGTAGAACAACTGACAAGCTGAGCACAAGGAGAGTGTCAAATTTTAATGAGTTTAATGGCCCCAGAGAATAACCCAATAAAAACACACACAAAATGGCATTTTAATGGCTGCAAATGTTTTTTAATTGCATTTATGTCACCATGCTACATTTTCTTTCATTATATAGCAAAATTATATATACACTGCTATACATATATATAAATCTAATGACTGACTTCAATTGTTTTAAATTCCATTTGAATTTTATAATAATACACAAATGCTTAAAGGTAAAACATTTCATGTTTAACACTTCAACATTTGTTTTTTTTTTTGTCGCGATGGCTGTGATATTGTTAGTGATGGCAGCGACATAAACAGCTGATCGGTATTATTTTTATCGATAGTTGAGGCTGCCACTATTCACGAAGATTTTGTCGCGACAGCTATCGCATAGCGCGACTTGAAAAAATACTACCGATTTCTTATCGATAATTAAACCTATACAACTAAGTGAACAAATTGCAAAACAATTTGTATAACAATTTGTTAAAATGTTAAAATTAAACGAATAAATTAGTTTTAGCTCTGCTGCTAAAGGTGACTATGGCCATGTTCCAGATTTACTTATTGTAAATACAATCGATTTGAGCGACATTAGCTTTTGCCCAAGCCAACTTCAACATCAATACCTAATTACAATGCCTAAATGTCAAATTAGGCAGCTGCACCCAAAAACATACATGTTGGATGGGGCGTTAAGTAGCCCAAACACTTTGTATGAGTTTAACCACAATTTAATCTTGTCTCTGAGATTGCGTAAAAAAACTTAAATAGTTAAATAGCCTGAGTAATAGAGCTGCAAGACTATCGATGGCATCTATGGTTTTGACCACTACTATCGAAAATATGGAGTCCCGACAAATATCGATAGTTTTGCAGCTCTACTGACTATTATTTAATATGCTACATTAATAATTTAATGAATTTAAAATTAATTTCAAGGGAGAAGTTTAATCATTTCTTATAGCAGAGTATATTATATTACCACAATACATATCATATCATTTTTATATACTTGAAATAAAAATAATTTTGATATTTAATTAGAAATCATTTCGAGCTAGTAGTTTAATCATTTCGCCTTGCACAAAGCGATTTTTGTAGATTATATTATACGACCCCGAAGCGCTTTCCTTTAATTTAATTAACACTTCCTTTGTTTTGGCCACAGAAAACAGCGGAAATCTTCACCATAGACACAGATACCAAGACGGAGACATGGCAAAAGCCAAAAGCAAAGCCAAATGAAAACACCGAAAAAAAAAACAATACGCATGGGTAGATATGCCCCAGGAAAGTGTCTCAATGGGAGCAGAGACAATAAAATTCTTTTTTATGGTACTTTTAAATGCTTTGCCCAAAGACATTAAAAAGTCTTCAAGTCTGTGAAAAGTAGTTTTCTTTTTGGTTTGCTTTTGCCGGCGCCGGCCAAACGAAATCCTTGAAAACAATAGAGTATCATTATGATATCTAATAATATATAATTACGAAATTAGCATGGCTGAGACAGTTGCTTATTATTACATAGATTACTATTTGGAACAGTGCAATGAACTCTGTCGGAGCTGAAAGTATACTCCGAATACAATTGTGTAATATAAATTATATTTCCTCAAGGAACTTAAATTTAAAGCACTCCTTTCCAATAGTTTTTAGTGGAACACAAACTCTTGATTGCTTTAAATTTATTGCTCAAATAGTTCACCGCCAATGAGGCATAGAATGCACACAAGTTTCCTCTTGATAGTTGCATAAAAAACTGCGACGAAGCCTTTTGCTCATTTTACCCGTTGAATGAGCATTTATGAACAAATTGAGCATGAAATGACATTTTCTAGCAACTTTTCTGGCTTCCATTCATGCAGTTCCTTAAACATGACATTTACAGCTGTTTTTTCTTTGAAATATTTCAAAGTATTTCACGACTAAATTTAAGTTAAAATTAATTTGAATGTGTATTTAAATACAGAATTTTGTGCTTCTTATTCCGCTGTTCCAAGTTGTTTATATCTTTATCGTTATAGTTTCTCCAAACTTTACTACTTTAATGATACCCTCTATAAGAAATTGAATACTTTAAACACTGTCATACATATAAAAATTTGCTTAAGACAACCAGTAAAAATATGTTTTAAATTATGTCGAAATTCTTTGCGAAAACAACATTGTTATATAGAGAAACGGTCGTTGTTTCACATCACGATTGCGTTGCTAGGGGCTTTATATTTATTTACTTTTCTTATGCCTTCTGTAAACACAAGTATAAAGAACCAACTTTTCCAAAAAATGTAAACAAAGGAATGAATAAAAAAATAACAAAACCTAGCTGACCATAGAAAGAAAAAGAAAAAAAGATTGATGGCCGGCAACCGAGATGTGATTTTAATTGAAAACCCAAACTTTTTCTATTGGCTTTGGTCGGCAAGGCCTAAGTTCACCTTCAGCACTTTTTCGGCTGCCCTTTTTAACGCTTCATTTCATTTGCCGAAAAGAAAATAATCTCAAAGGTTGGGCGAAAATACAGAGAAAGCGCATAATATTAATTGATTTGATTCAAGGGAAAGTGAAATTAGCTAGAAAATATATGTAGAAAAGCAAAGTTTTAGTGAAAATCATTATACAATTTGAACAAATTTCTGTTTAAAATTTAATTATATTATTGTTGTATCAAAAACTTTAATATGAAAAGTAATATTATGATTTTCACTTTCTTCAAAAGACTTTGTATACAATCTGGCATTATGTCACTTCAGTTGACATTAAAATGAAAGTTAATTTTAAATCTGACAATATAAACGTTAATATACGTCCAACGTAGCAACACAAGTTCGTACAATCCAATTACAATTAATTAAACAATTTGTAAAAAGCACAAAAATGTGCAATTGTAAAATGATGTAAATTTATGCAAGGTCATCATGCGATGGTGTCACCAGATGGGCGGGCGGGCGTTGGTTCCTTTTGAATTTGCAACAATGGGTGTGGATGAATAAAAATTCATCAAGATTCAATTACATGAAGCGCTTTGGCCATAAAAGCATGCAACATTGTGTTTGGCCACAATGTGCACTTAAAATTTGTGAAATTCAACATTACAGCAGGTGACAGCAGTCAGGTGATGTCGACTTTACGACTTTTGAGGTATCCCTAAGCGGCTTTCTCACTTCTTGACTTTCCATTTACTGTGTGTGTGTGTCGCCGTGTCTTTTGTGTCTCTTCCTTCAGCTATGGCTAGCTAGCACTATGCTCGTTTGCCTTTGGCCCACTTAGTAATCCCCAAAACTTTTGTAATGTCTTAGCTCCTGGCATGTGTCTGTACCTGGCACGTGACAGTGCGACGGTGGGCGACTGAAAGTGCGGGAGAGTGTCTGATTTGGTGTGTGGTTGGTCACCTTTTTATACCTCTGGCCTTGTTACCATTGAGTACCAAATAACAAGACACTAACACGTTCTCCAACACTGGCTATAACATTTTGCACAGCATAAAAATAAGAGTTACAGCCCTTTAAAGCATAACTTTGTCCGTGTGATTGCATTTTATAGTTTTAAGCCAAACCTAAAAGTAGATGATGTTAAGGTTTGCCATATTATAACGCATAATTAAATTCTACTCACTCGTTGTATCATTTAATCCGTAAGTCAAACTCAATAGCATTACTATAATGCCATTTATCGAGTTAGCAAAAGTTTGAGTTGCACGGAGGAAAAATAAAAGCGACTGTTAGAGAAATAAGTTGTTTCACACGGTGCACACTTAAATTGTATTGGTATTGGTTTTGCTCCTGGGATAATGGGAAAATTACGTATGGAACTGGATTGGAAGTTTATCGTCCCTCCTTGAGATCCACCACTCGAGATTGTAATTCCAATATTGATAAATTTGCTTGTTTACTCTAAATGAATATCCTTACCCAAGTAGGAGCAGCATTTGTATATTTGATTCTATAAAAATATCAAATTAGGCGCTTAAATGCTTCATTAAATTATTTCTTTTGAGGTATGCTAGTTGATCCCACTAGAAAGCCGCCATATCTGTTTAAGTGTGCCCGTTTCTCGTATAGACAAAAAATCTCATAGTTTAATCACTTTATTACTAATGCAAAAATATTGAGGTGTGGCGATTACCTTTGCCTGGTTGATATCAATCTGTTATCGATTATATTACATAAAAATCAATCGCCAAAATCACGAACATATTGCAGTCTCTGCAGTTTTGTAGTTTCATTAGTCTTTTTCAATGTAAGCTCATTATCTCTTTGTGTTACGTACGTACCACATTATGTGTAGTGTTAATCCCTCCTAATTAAACTCCCACCTGTCCTTTTCTTTCTCTCTCCCTTTCTCTTTCTGTTTTGGTAATGTCAAACTTGCATCGTTGCGCTTTTGTTTGAAATAAATTAAAAATTTTTAATGATAATTTATACAATGCAGTAAAAATTAAATATATGCAGTTACCAAGTAAATACATTAAAATTACACCCAAGTAACTTAATATGTATGAAATTTGTTCCTTCAATGTTGCCAGGCTGAATAATAATTTTGGTCTGTTCATATAAACTGAGAGAGAAATAAAAAAAATATGCAAGGGAACATAAAAGAAAATAGGTCGCCTTGGGCAACTGACGCAGCTACAAAGTAAGGAAACTGTCATTTAAATTGCCTTTACATACACATACGTATATACATATATATATGTATATATGTACATTGGGCTTTTGCAAACGAAACTTAAATATGTATTAAAAACAAATTGTCGACTGCCCTAAAAAAAAACATCAGCAAAGTGCAAGAAACTTCATTAAGTAGCTTAAAAGTAACTTGGAAAAAGAAAACATTATTATGGGTTGGAGCACAATGAAGCCTTTTATATGCTGTGTGCTTTAACATGGAAACTTATTATTGCGAAACTTATTAAAATCGAATTTAATTAAATATCTAAAAAATGTAATGGTTACACACTATTCATGGCTTATTAAAAATGTAAGTTTTTAAACATTAATCGCATGCAACTGCGAATGGTATTATATCGATCAATTTATTTCCATAAAAATATCGATTGTTTTATGCGATATTACGTGCTTGCTCATCACTATTTTGTTGGATCTGTGCGCGGAATAAGCATGAAAACGTATTGGAGAAATTCGCGAAATGTTTGCAATAAAGCTCAACGCGAAAAATGACAATGTGTGGTCGAAATAGATGGTGAAACTAATAATAATAAATTATGTGCGATCAATATAAAGTAAAGTAAAGCTACAACCTGAACAAAAGTCTACTAATAAATGTGAGCAGCTTCCGTAAGTGGATTACGTAATCGTTAAAGAAAATTAACCCATGCTTAAGTTGAAGTAAAATATTTTTGTACACAGTTTTAAAACCATTTTAAGATATGCTAATAGACAATCAGACAGTTATAACAACAACGCTTTTATGACAAACAATTGCTAGAGTAGCATTAAATCTGAGAAAAGTAATTTTGGCTCAAGACTCAACATTTTCTTTCCTCAATTGCAATAAAAGGGTCAACATTGTAATTTTTAGTGTAAACATTTCAACATTCCAGGGAACATGCTCAATTCCACTTTTGGTGCTATGAACTCTGGCAATATGATATATATATATATATATACATATATATGGTATATATTGACATAGGAGAGTGCATTTTCAGTTCTCACGAATTAGACACAAACACACACGTATACACATATGCAGACATGCATTCATGTGTGTGTGGATGTGTGAGTGTGTGTGTGTGTGTATCTAAGCGTAATCTGATAGCATCCAAGGCGTCTATGTTCTAAGTGCTCTGCCTGAGCTGGGAGCGGGTGGCAATTGTTGAGAACCCACAAACACCCACAGGCTGGAGCTGCCAACTTGATCCAAAGTGTCAGTCATGGTGGATTAAGTAATTGAAATTAGATTAGACCCGGAGATGTTAGTTCCAAGTAACTGAAACTTCATTTCCATTTGCTCTTTGGTCTGAGTGAAATGTGAAACATCAAATGATTAAATGGTATCTTTAAGTCTTCTAAAATACTACACACACACACACACACACACTCACAGGAACAACATACTCCTTGTGCACACAAAACTGTTGAATAAATCATTTCTGGGCGGGCAAAAAAACAAACCAATATATTCGACTGGAAGCATCAATTTGTCAATGTTCCTGTTCCAGACACAAAGGTTCATATGAGTTATTCCTGTTGCAGTCA
>JBANCZ010000606.1:0-32339 GCA_037040025.1 Sphaerogastrella javana
CGGAAAGACCATACTGCCCAAAAAAACTAAACACAGGGTCCCTACTGTCGGGCCAGTCCCTACTGTTGGATATTTTTATCCCATTTTGTTATGTATTTGGCAAAGTTTATCGAAATTAATCCGCTTGTTCAACTTTCATTACATTTGTGCTTATCTGCATAATTGAAATGAATGTTGAACAGAATCTGAAACAGTAGCAACAGAGTATATAGATAGACTAAAGGGTAACGACAATGTGCAATGACATATGAAAAACACATCATTAATTCACAAAATAACCAAATTAAACAATTAATTGCCAAAGACAGACAAACACACACACACACACACATATATACGTGGAGACAGAAAAAATAGGTTTAATCATTGACAAGTGCAGCAAATTTAATTTCACATTTGAATGAACAATTTAAATGCATTCATTGGTTTATGCAAACACTCACATTTTGCACAGCACCGACTCATAAGTAATTTAAAATTAAATAACTATCAGTTCAACGCTACAGAATGATACATTTTGCCTCACTAAATAAATAAATTAAAAATATTATGTATATGCAAAGCAGTCAAAAAAAAAAAAAGCAAAGAGCGAGGGGGCGAAAGCATTAACTGACAAACAAACAAATGAAATTCATTAACAGGCTTCTAATTACAACAGACAATGGCAATGACACTGAACATGGGGCATGGGCATGGGCATGGGCGTGGCATTGTTGTGGGGTTAAATTGTGAGAGGGCTTAATTGGGTAGGGTAACTGCTGTGTGTGCATTTTGCATACAAATTGCCAAATTAATGAGCAACAGCATAGCCGCAGCAAATAAAAGCAAATAAATTTATAAAATACAAACAAACAGAACAACAAATAACAAATAACATTTAAAACAAGTCATAGAAATCCACAATTTAAAATGCGTGCCAAATACTTTTACTGGCTCTGAAATGAACCAACACCAGCCCGAGCTGCACCCCTTGCTTTAACCCTGGCCGAAAAATTGTGCATAAGTTTGCTTTTGCTTTTGCTTTTTCTGGTAGGGTTAATTGGAGGCTAAGCAAATATTTGCACTTTCAATACGAAGCTGTTGAATTATGTAAAGGATGCTATGTTTAATGGTTTGATAATGAGAACAATTTGATAATGCCAAAGGTTTATTTAATGATGTGAAGAGCTTTAACTCTATCTCTTTCAATCTATTTTTAAAAGATTAAGATAACTGTCTTTTCTCAGGATTTTTATTGAAATGAGTAAGCTTTGTTATATCATATGATATATTGCCACAAATATGCAAGGTCAATATGAATTCTTTATACTTTTAATCTAAAAATGCGTGATCCAAAAAATGTGACTGTAATTTTGTTTTGAGTTTATAAATGTTTCCTATCAAATTATAATATATTTTATTTCTTTTTGTCTTTCTTCAAAAAGAAACATTTCAACTATACTTTAACTTTACTTTAAATCCAAAACTAAAATTTAAATAAAATTGCAACTACTTCCCTTTCAACTGCAAATGCTTAAGTGAAATTTCGTTTTGATGGCGAAATTATTCTCTGTGGACTTGGTCTTATCTGGACTGAGCGTGCTGCCGTTAATAAGCCTGCCCTCGATTTGTAGAGAAGGAGCAGCTGTGCAGCAGTTTACGAGCTTTTGGCTAGTTAGCTTGTGCCAAACGATTTTAGGCACACCGCAGAGTTCTTCTACTGGGCACCTGGGTTAATCCTTGCCAGCATATTTCGACACCCACCAGGTGACCTACAGTCATTCCATTTGCAACACACTCAACGGACTGCAACAGTGCCTCAGTGCTGAAGTTAAGCAAGACTATTTTTTGAGATATCTTTTAGCTGGATGTGTGTGAACCTGAGTGTGGTGTGGCAGCATACGTGGCGTATACGTAACCTGTGCATACAACCATTTGAAGCGAGACAATGTACTATGGGACCGTAAGATGAAATATTCGGTATAATTTCCAACAATTTCAATTTTGCATACTTATAAAAAAATTAATGAAAATATTTATATTTTCCAGATTTCTTAAATTTTAATAGATTTAGATAAACTTATTCAAAATTTAAAAATAATATAAATTATTTTGATTATATGTTAATGATAGACCCAAACTTGATTTACATTTTGAAGGCTCTGCTTAAAATCTGATCGCCATTGCCCACAGTGCAATGTTCGGTGCAAGGCTTAGACTGTAGAGTGAGGGGTCGTGAGCAGCCAAGGGTAGGGAGTGGAAAGACATGTGTAGAGCAGTTGTTGTTAATGTTGCTGCAGCAGGCAGCAGTGAAAGGCAAACAAAGCCAACAAACAGACCAAAAATCTAGTTCACTTAAAATTTCTCATTTCCTTCCGCTCTGGACTTCAAGCTACACACACACAAGACACCAACACATACACAGAAACTCTAACACTGGGAGAAAACTCTATACAGGAAGCCCTCACGCTGCCGCAGCAAAGAGAAAGGGGAAGTCAAACTTTATGTATGTGGCAAAAAAGCTTAAGTTAACAACTTATGGCCGTTAGAAGCTGTGCTGAAAGAGAGATAGAGACGTGGAGACAGAGACAGGAATATAGTGTGACAGAGAGAGAGAGAGAGAGAGAGCTGACTGTATGTGATGTAGGCAAGCTGTAAGCTTTTGCCTGATTGTCGCCAAAAACGCATTTAGGAAGGAAATTAGTACGTAAATGTCATAATTTGCAAAAGGACTTTATGCACAGGATTATTAAGTCATTATATAAACCCACACACACACACACACACACACCCAGAGACTATGCAAATGGTTGAGCTGCGCACACATTTACAATATTGGCGAAAAGTCCCTGACTAACTATGAAGTGCTGTAGACTAAGCAGAAGCTAATCAAAATGCAAATTTCAATTTGCCAACTGCTGAAGCAAAAGACAAAGAGCAAATAACAAAAAGAAACGAAAGCTAAAAAGAAATGAAAACACACACCCACACACCCACACACATACAGGTGGCAAGCGACAATGCCAAAATCGCAAAAAGCAGTCAACTAAAAATCTTTGACTTTTTACCTGTACAACAAAACAAAAAAAATTTCAAAATAAAAAAAGAAAGCAAAAGAAAACGAAAATAATCATGAGAACGCAGCACCCAAGGGCAACATTCAATGTCCCAAAAAAAAAAAACTCAGCAAACCAGTTGGCTGTCCAAACACAGAAGGAGACAGAGAGAGAGAGAGAGAGATAGAGTAAGAGAGAGAAAGTAAGATATTCTGGGTAAGAGTTAGATAGAAGGAAGCTGCCTCGCGGTAATCCTTTTCAATGTTAACTTCCGCTGTGCCCGTGTTGCCCTTAGCAAATTACTTGTATCCTTTTTCATGACTCGCTTGATTTCTGCTTTACACATATATATATAAATATATAGATGTGTATGTGTATATATTTAGTGGATCTATATAAGTGTATATATGTAAACGCTAGATTCTATTGCTTTTACTTTTCTCTGTTGCTTGTCGTTTGCTTTTTATTTTTGTTGCAGGTTGCCCACAACTTTTGATAACGTCAACAGCATTGAACACAGCCGCAAAACCAACAACAACTTTAACAGAAGCAACACGAAGCACAACAACAACAACATCCACAACACCAACACCAACAACATCCACAACAACAACACCAACAACATCCACAACAACAACACCAACAACAGTAACCACAATGTTATGTTTGGCATATTTCTTTGCTTTGAATTTTCATTTGCTCTACAAATTTCTTTCATTCGCTTCTTTCCCTCTCGCATTTTGCTGGCGTTTCCTGTGTGGGCAGAGTGCAAAATTTTCATGCTACACTGCAAGTATAATATATTGTTATAATACATTCTACTACTCAATAGAAATTCAAGAGGATTCAGCTTTACAACTAAATTTAAATAAAATATTTAAATTAATAATATATAAAAATTTGAATATAATATAAAATAAAGATATTATTATTTTACAAGAAAATTAACATATTTTTAAATTTTTTAAAAATATTTTTATTTACTCAAGTTTCTTCTCAAAGTTGAATTACTCAATAGAAGCTTTAAGAGTTGCATCAATATTAATTTCAATAAAATATTTAATATTTTATTAATGTTTAAAATTTTACATATAAAATGTTTTTTAATTTTTAAAATATTTAACATTTTAATAATTTTTTTTTTTAAATTTTTTTTGAATTAATAAAGTTGTTTCTCTCAGTGCACTTTTGCTTGGCCATGCGACAAGTTTGTCAATGTGAAGCAAATGCAGTAAACATCATCTAATTGACGTTGAAACTGTCATTTCCTCCGTTTGTTGGGCGCCCTTCACCACGCTTCTCATCCCCACACTTTACCCTCAGCTCTGGTTGCGATTTGATCCCCCAGTTGCTGCTGCTGCTGGACTTGACACATGTCCAAAATGGAGTCTTTCTTCCTGATTCTTGTCTTGTCGCTTGGCCCTTTTATTTGCAGACTCCCCACCTCCATGGCCATTTTAATCTGTGCTCGCTGCTCTTTCACTCGTTCTCTCTCTCTCCCTCTCTATCGCTTTCTCTATCTATCGCCCTGTCATTGCTGACAGCTGCTTGATTGGTCCAATGGGAGCACCCACTGCAAAAGCAGCCCCTTTAGCACCTCCATTTCCACCCATTATAAGCGATATACCCAATGCTGATGTGTATTTGGTTCATATGCTTTGCATAATGCTTTTAATTGAGTGATGGATCTAATCAAATTGATATTGATACGACACGCTTTCACGCACACATAGAAATAAACTTATTGTCAATGCTTTCAATCTGACAATCAGACAGTCCAACAATCTGACAGTTTGCCAGTTCGCCAAATCGCCAGCTAATAGTTTGAGTTGGGCTACAATTACTTTACTGCTTTGCTTTTTTCAGCTTACTTTTAGTTTTTTTCCTACAGCCAAAGCTGTCACCACATCCAACAAGTCTATCAGTCAAGCATCAATCCAGAGGGAAAGTATGCACTCACACACACACACACATATACTCAAACACTCATACATACGCACACACACATGCTCAAGTGTAAATTGGCTTAGCTGCATTAAGATCTTGTTAGAGCTGATAGAGAATAGCAAATGCTCTGCTAAGTTTATAGGGGAACATTAAATTAAACAAGATTTGATTTAGATATGGATGTAAATAATATATATTATTTATTTATATAGAAATGCATACGATAATCAGTTAATTTTGTTAAAAATTAGCATTTAGAAGTCGAAGCAGACAAATGTAGTTCTGTCTTTCAATTTTCCAATACATAGGATTTATTACTTTATATAATCAGAAAGATAAATACATATATTTTTTGGAACCTTTAAAAAGTTATTTTAGATTTCTTTTCAGCCAGCATTCATAAGAAATGTTTCAACTCAGACTAAGCCGTTGCCTACATCTGACTTTTGAACATATCTTATAGAATGTTCAAGCCACTTTAAAATTTTGTTTGGATTTACCAAAATCTCAACTATCCAACTAATAAAGCACTTGATTTAATTGCATATTAAAAGCGAATGAAACAAAATTTTAAGCCCAACTTGAAGGCATAAATCAAATGCTTAACATAAATCTTATTCGCACATGAACTGTTATTAAGAGTATGCTACAGCAAGTCAGACTTTTATTAAGTATTATTCCTGTTTTTCGTTTTTTTTTTCGGGCTGAAGCTATTAACGCGCTTGTTGCTTGATTTGTTGCGCTTGTCGTTGTTGTAGTTGTTGTTGTTGTGTGCTTTTCGCGTTTTACTTGGCTGCGGTTGAACGCGCAGGTAACCCTTTTTGCCGCCATGTGCACACCTCGCTTTCCCTTGGCCATTCTTTCCTTTTAGACCTTTTGCTGCACGCGCATTTTCATCATCAACAATTTTGAACCGAAAAACTTTGACGCAAAGTTTTTGCACATGCGAGAAAAAGGGTTAGGGTTTCGCATGCGTGTGCAGCTGCAGCTAAACCCAAGGTGTGTGTGTGTGTGTGCGTGTGTGTGAATGTGTGTAGAGTTTAGCTTAAGTTTTAGCATACAGCCAAGACTGGTTGGTGGCAAGAAGTTCTACAAAAGACCAGCAGTCAGACAGGAGGCGTTCAACGCTCGGTTGCCGCTGCGTGCCAGGCACACCTTGAGTTTTACTCCCTCTCTCTCTCTCTGTGTGTGTGTGGTTGCCACAAGTAGACATTGGTTAAAAACTTTTCAACTACCCTACCCTATACACACACATACAGGCATACATGAAAAATTATTATAACGCGGCACGTTGGCAACCTTTTCATATGCCAAAAACTTAGACAACGATGCGGGTGCTGTAGGTGGCATGTACTGGCAGCCTCAGCGCTTCTATAGATATAAAATTATGCGCGTTTATTCGTAAATTAAGTGCTGGCTGTTGCTCGCTGAAAACTTGGCCAACAACAGCAACAACAAGATGAAGAAGAGGCAGCATCACACAGTGCGTACAAGTTGAGCTAACTTGCCCCTTGCGGTTCTTGCCACTCAAAGGGATTTGCGTTTGAGTGCATTTCGGGTGAGCCCAAAAGACCAAGACCCAACGCAAACTGCCAACTGTAGCTGAACTTCTTGGTATCTCGCTATTGCTATCTTCCTCTCTGGGAGTCTCTCCCCCTTTCCCTTTCTCTCTCGATCTCTCTCCCCCGTTCTTAAAATTGTGTCTTAATTTGGAGAGCGCTAAACGTAATACGTTGCCATCGTCGCATTATAAATGCATAAGCTCTAAGTGCTGCCCGCCTATCAATAGCCACAAATTTTGTAACTAAATGCCATTTACAAAATATACTATAAATAAACAACATTTGCTTTTAAATTCCAAGAGAAGAATACTCAACTTGCAGCACATTGAACTCGGTCTACATGTACGTGCTACCGTCTAAATGGTAATAAAGCAAAGATAAGCAGTGAATCGCATGACCAAATAGCAGACATGCAGCTCTACCAAATCCCCCTATCTCCAATCCATGTGGCCAGCTGAAGATAAAAGAGAGATAGAGCTAAAGAGAAAGAAAGAGAAGCAATGGCACACGTTGTACAAAATGTTGATTTTTGTTGCCGTCTGCTCGATTAGCAAATGCCTTGGGGAAGCATTTCATAGTGCAAATAGAACTGATAGTATTGATAATGGCATGTATACGATTTAATGGGGAGGAGAGGGGATGCAGACACTGTTGTCTATAGGTATATAACTTCCATCAATGTCTGTTCATCTGAGTTGCAGTCAATTGAAAACTTAAACTGCAATACCATTCAATGTATATGAAAAGCAAATATTCACATACCAAATTTGATTGTTTCAATAAGCCTTAAATATATAGTTTATTGTTTATGGTTATATTTATAAATTATAAAAGTTGAATCAAGCTACTTATTATGGATTATATTTTTATTTCATATAATTAATACTAATTTTTTTTAGACCCTGTGTTTAAAAAACACAAAAAGATCCATTAACTTTGTGCAAAGTCGATTTGTGTGTAACAGGCGGCGGCTGAGCGGTGGCTGAGCGGGGGCTGAGCGGGGGCTGAGCAGAGTGCCGGCAGAGCGGCAGCAGAGCGACAGCAGAGCGGTGGCCAGCAGCGGCCAGTGTCGGCAGAGCCGTGGCCAGCAGCGGCTGAGCAGAGCATTGGCAGAGCGGCAGCAGAGCGACAGCAGAGCGACAGCAGAGCGACAGCAGAGCGACAGCAGAGCGGTGGCCAGCAGAGCGGCAGCAGAGCGGTGGCCAGCAGCGGCTGAGCAGAGCATTGGCAGAGTGCCGGCAGAGCGACAGCAGAGCGGTGGCCAGCAGAGCGACAGCAGTGCGGTGGCCAGCATCGGCCAGTGGCGGCAGAGCCGTGGCCCGCAGCGGTTGTGCTTCGGAACATATATCCAAAATTATATTATACACATACTATATATCGATAGTAGATAATGTTAGCGATTAACGATATCAATTATCTATGTTTATATGAGAAATCGGTTATCGATAATACTATACAACACCGAAAATATTATACTATACTGCACCGAAAAACCATATTACTCCAAAAATACTATTCTGCCCCAAAAATACAATTATGTTCGAAAAATACTAAACACAGGGTCCCTACTGTCGGGCCAGTCCCTACTGTTATATTTTCGATATTTTACTTTTAATTTAATTTTAAATTATTTCTATAATTTATATTATCATAGTCATAACAGAATAATAAGTCAATTGACAACTTGAGTGTAGAGCTGCTCATATAAAGTGCGTATTCATTCCATACAGAGCTGGGGTTGATTCACACACTTCAAGAGCTACGCACTGCCATGAAAATATGAGAAAAAAAATTCTAAAAAAAATTTATATTTAGCAAACTAATGCGTAACATTTTAATTAGTGCAAATTAATTATGGAAATCGTTGAGCCGCTACCAACACTGGGAGTGGAGTGTTGCACTGGGACTGGGACCAGTGCCAGAAGGTAATCACTTGATCAAATAGCGTACCACTATCTATTTCACTCGCGCTCTTTTCTTTCCTCTACGTTTTACTCTTTCTTACTCTCTCTCTCTCTCTCTCTCTCTCTCTCTCCTTGTCTTTCGGGCAAATAATTCTCTCTACATTATTTATTCAGTTAGAGTATACAAAATTAAATATATAACCATTTGGCTTCATTTCAAGCAGAATAAAATAACACAAAACTTTAATTTGTATGAACTGTACGCGTCTGCCGGCACATTATAGTATAAAGTATGTACATATATACATTTATACATATACAACTTTTTATTTTTATTTCACTTGCTTTCTGCAATTTTTATTGGATTTTTTTTTTTTTTTGTGTTTTAGTTTGGCGCTGCTTTTAAATCAAAGTGCGAGGCAGCATGGCAGCCATAAGTGCATAGTAGAGCGTAAATGTGGGGGAGGCGTAGTGGATGGGTGGGCATGGAGGTCAGTCCATTCCATTTTCAACTAAATAAATAAAAAGTGAATTTTTAATTAAAAGTTAAGTGGCAACTCATTTAAATTAATGTTGACTCAAGCGTCATAGCAAAACATTTGGCCAGCAAAGGCGAAACGAGCGAGAGAAAGCGCAGCAGTACAGTTTAAAAATATAAAATAAAAAAAGAAGTGAAGAAGTGAATTTCTACTCTCTCCACTCGCTGCAATTCTGCAGGGGAGTAGAAAATGTTATGGAGTGAAAGAACAGATAGCAACTAGGAGAGTGTGAAAGAGCATCAAGCATTGCTGTGTGGGTTGGTGGAACCCTTAATAAGCATAATGCACTCTGCACAGGACCTTGACTAGAAGCTGCGTCGTAATGGAGCCATAGTAGAAACAACGCTTCGCTGAAATACTCTCGTCATGTAATTAGAACGCAATATACTCGTAATTCCCATCAAGATGACAATGTGAAGTAGCAGTGGAATGCTTACGCAGTATGTAAGCTATTTTCGCACATAAAGAAATTGGCATAATGGGCCAAAATGTGAACACAAAGTGAAAGTAACGAGTAAAGTGAATAAATAACGAGTGCAACTGAGCAACACAAATTGAACTAATGTGAATGAACGAATTAAATAGACAATGGTAAAAGTAGGGTAGTGGAGTAAAAATAAAATATATATTAAATCTATACTATAGCCTACAAATGTAGATTTAAGACTAACGAGTGAAGCATATCAAAGAAACGAGTGGAAAAGGGTATACAATATAAAGCAGGGAGAAACAACTTCTGCTAGCGATTTTTAAACTTAATCTAGTGAATAAATAGCAAAGAAAAGTTTGCACTATAGATAGATTGAAGCAAGTAATAGATGGAATAGTTAAATAAAATATAAAATATTTTTAGTGTACGTTTATTGTAAAATAAACAAGGAAACAAAATAGGCTTTTCCACAGTATTTTGAATAGCACTAACAGATTTTGACAGAGTTTAATCAAAGTAACCTCTACACGTACAACCCAAATTTCATAGGCTGTAGTACAAATTATAGAATTTTAAATTAAGTAAATTACATAATTATCATTGAAAAAAAAAATGGAACCAGCAAGCGATTCAAGCTGTTCCAATTTTATGCTGACAGATACTGCAAATCCCGCTCCACCATATGTCAAGGAAGTCGACAATGAAGATGATGATGCACCCAGTGGTAGTGCTACTCAGAGCAAAAAGCGTTTCGCAGTGAAAAAATGGACTGCGGTAGCCATGTGGGCATGGGGTAAGTCAACAGACAGCCTCAGTAATAAAATTGTGTGAAAAATCTGTGATTATATGCAGTTTCTATTTCAGATATTGCTGTGGACACTTGTGCGATTTGTCGCAATTCGATTATGGATCTATGCATCGAGTGCCAGGCAGCACCCAATCAAAATTCATTCGAGGAATGCACCGTCGCCTGGGGTGTTTGCAATCATGCCTATCACTTCCATTGCATCTCACGCTGGCTCAAATCTCGCTCCGTCTGCCCGCTGGACAATCGTGAATGGGAATTTCAGAAACTTGGACGTTGAAAGCGAATTTATGAGAGTCTTCAGTTGAAGACCCTGCAAAGTGAGAATGAGCGACTAGACGGGTTTTGTGGGTGGGCATAGAGCATGGTGTGTTTTACAAGAAATATAAAATTGTAGAACTCTGCTGATTCAGCGCACTAAACTTTATCATTATTTTGTGTTAATTATGCAGCTTTCGCCATGGAGCTCTCCCTGTCTTTTCCAGTCGGTTCTCTGCTGCGGCTCAATGCCCAATTATCATTTGTGTGCGCTCACAACTTTCGCGCCACTTAATAAACGCAGCCAGGGTAGTGGCTGAGGCAAGTGCCAGTGAGGGGTGTGGCAGCTCAAACTTTATCCAGCATTTTTGGGCTGGCATTTATCAATTTCGACCGGGCTTTGGCAACCTTTTGAACTTGCATTGCACTTTTCGCCGGCATCTCAAGCACTTTCTTTTCACTATCTCT
Organism: Sphaerogastrella javana; assembly: GCA_037040025.1. Taxonomy (NCBI): domain Eukaryota; kingdom Metazoa; phylum Arthropoda; class Insecta; order Diptera; family Drosophilidae; genus Sphaerogastrella; species Sphaerogastrella javana. The sequence goes on from JBANCZ010000606.1 coordinate 10,949, forward strand.
AGTCTCTCCCATCCTGCTTTTTTTTTTATAACAATTAGCTCATCGATTTTTATGAAGTGTTCTCTAAGGTCTCAGCTGTCAATTAGCTGTGCGACTGTGGCTCTTGCTTCTGGTTAAGCAAAGACGGCACATAATTAAATAGAATTACAGTTTAATTGTTGCCCGAATCGCATTAACACGCCAGTCTACACAGACTATATATCTACACCTGGCAGCTAAAGCTTATTTGACTTGTCAGTTACTATACACACATACCTAGTGATAGCTGTAACACTAAATAATTTGGCGCACAACAAATTGGCAGCTTTCCATTTAAGTTGTCCAAAACTGACTGTGTGTGAGTGTGTGTGTGCAACCCTTTATCTACTCTTTTTTTTCCGTGTTGCCACATGCCGCATGGGGCTTGTCACGCGCCAAGTTTTTGCTTCTTTTCATTTTTCCCGTACGAAAATTAAGTTTGTTTTCCATTAAGTTAAATAATTACAAAATTATCCAGCACTCAAAGGCGGCGCTTCTATCTTTCGAACGCTCTGTCTCACTCTGTGCGTGTACAGCTTTCTCTCTTTCTCTCCCTTTTGGTGGAGAGGCAACGACATTTAGAAGAAGGAAGCAGCTGCAGTTTTCCGTGTTACTGACAATGATAGTTGCTTGCTTCACTGACTTACTACAGCTAACCAGGGCTGTACAAATAGTAGTTTTTTTTTTAATTGATAGTTAAATATAATCCTTTTTATTTTTTTTTTAATTTTCACATTTTTACGATTTGTAAATTTGTATTAAAAATTGTTTAAATAATTCGGGCTTTCATCTTTAGATTTTTAATCTATGTATCCCTGGTCTCTGCACGCCTGTTGGCTCTGACAAAAGTTTCTGCTTAAACGCTGCTGCTCTTGGCCCCAAAACTAAGGCTCATTATCTTTTCACCCGTCGCATACATATACATATATATATACATTTATTTTCTTATTTTCTTAAGTTTTTTTTTGTTTTTTGTTATCGTTGTTGTTGTTCGTCTTGCTGCATTTGTCTGTGCGTTGCGGCGTTTCTTTTTCTTGAACGCTTCGCTAATCAAATTCAACATTTTTCCGTTTTAATTTGACAATTCGAAAACAGGCTGAAATGAGAGTACTGAACTTGGTAGTAACAGCTAAAGCATAGATAGTGCAAGGGGCTAAGATGAGCCGAGGGCTGAGCACTGAGCTCTGACAACAGCTGTGTGCGTTGTCAATTGGAAAATGATAAAGTGACGCGAGATGCGTAATGAAAATGGAAATTGGCATAGGAAGTGTAACAGATAACTGTAAATGGCATTGACAATCCCAAGGGACAATGGTCCTTCCACACCCACTGCCTCTCTACCATCCCAAAGACTCTCCGCCTGCTCCGTTTTCTCTCATTCGCCTTGTGGCATTGTCTTTCAAGGTGACCTGCAGTGTCACTAAATGCATTACAATTAGCGCAAATTATTCGTGTCCAGTTGCTGCAATTGTCACTACTTTTTAGTAATGCCAACTAACTTGATTGAATTTAGTTGCATTGCGCGTGACTTGCGAACGTGCAACGTGCTATGTGCAACGTGCTGAGTGTGTGTGAAGTCGGCGAAATGACAAATTAAGTATACGCAGTGCCTGCCCAAGGCAATTGAGACCAAATTTGAGGCTTAAGTCGACACCAAACACGTCCACAACTTGCCACAATTTAAAAAGCTAGTCTAATATATATATTTATATATATTCTTATTTATTAGATTAAATATTTGTTTGCGTTTGAAGTGCAAATTTTGAAGTTTCAATTTCGTTTTAATTAATAATAATATTAAAGAGATTTTTATGCCTTGAAGCGTGTTCAAATTTGTAAAAACTTGATAACTGACAAACAGGGCTATACAGTATAATAAGAATATAACAAACAGTGGAAAAAATTTCAATTAAATATTTGTTTAAATGTAAAAATAATTTCTTTCAATAAATATCATCAATTTCTATAATTCTATAAAACCCTTTGAAAACTTTGGGAAATATATGAAATTTCAAAAACTGTTTCCTTCAATAAAAATGAATTGGTTGTTTAAATTGATTCATAAATTTAATGTAAACATTGAGTATTTTTTTTATTTCGTTTTATATTTTTAATATTCCTTTTTCTGTAGCGTTAATTAAAGGGTACGTTCTAAGAACAACATACACCTATCTTTTTTCATTTTCCTGCACTTTTTTTGTGGTTTTCTTATAATTTATGCAAGACTATGCTGGCCTTTATGTTTTATTCCATATGAGCTGCTGTCACAGAGCTTAGCGTACTTATCAGCAGCACTGCAGGCGAGTGTCTCCTCCTTTGTGACACTGGGCAACTCTGTGGCTCAGCTGTCAATATAATTTAGGCAAATGTATGCAACTTTATATTATGATAGTCTATAGTATATATGTACTATCCCATAGTGTATATGTCAGAGTATTGTGACACATTTAACTTTTGGCAATTTTTAATCACAAAAGTTTTGCCTAGTCACTGACTCAGACTCTTGGCACTCAGACTCAGACTCGACGCAGTCTCGACTCGTGCACAATTTGCATATTTCTAATTCCAAAGTTGTAATTAGTATAATTTTACAGCTCTAATTGGATGATGATTTGGGCAACTTCATTTAGTACCACCGTCGTATGTGTATCTACTATGCATATGCATGAGTTGTAGTATAGAGCAGGCCGTAACCTTCATTTAGCCTCAACTTGAGTCAGATCTCACTCGCTCTCTCCATCATTTTGGCCAAGAGTGAAAGTCATTAACATAAGTTTGTAATTACTGAGTCCACAATATAAGCTCTCATATATCATATCTCCCATTATCTATCTCGTTCTGTCAGTCAGCTTTAATTTTATAGCTCTTTATGTGCAATTCTACTGACAGTCGCAGAATTAGACTGAGATATCTAACACAACATATTTAAGAAAATGAAAAGTTCCAGCAGAATCCCTAGAATCTTTAAATATTTTTCTAGGTGAATTACGAATTTAAAAATATTCAAACCACAAAATGCCATTTTTAGATTGTTTTCTCCAAATATATATTAAATGTGTTAGTATACAAATTCACAAAAATTTATTTACTAACAAATACCAAATGAATTACAAATATTTACTGAGAATTTATTCTCTTTGAAAAAGGTTTTTATTTTACAAATTTAATTTCACAAATATTTTCATATATAAATAGAAATTGAGTGCACCCTTTGTTGTTGCCTAATAGAGTAGCTTAATTCAGACAATAGTGCATTCCAGCAACTATTTTTCCTTAAAACTTAATGAATATATACTGTTTATCTGAGTTTAAGTAATATGTGTATTATGTGTGTGCTGCCTTTTGTGCAACTTTGAATATTTTTTAAAGGCAAAGTGCAAACAAACGTGTCCTCAATCCATTTCGGGACAATATATGTATTTATATATCTCTAAAAATCATGTGAAATGAAACGAATGCAAAAACCCAAAAATAAATACTACAAAAATGCAATGCACATTCATTCATACACAGACACAAAACTCAACACACACTAACGACAATGGGCATTGAGCTGAGTTTTTGAAGTCATTTTGAATGTTTTTGATTTCACTGATTTGTTTATTTATGCATAAAGCATGCAATTTTTGCGCTTTCTGCGAACATCAGCACTATATGTATACACACACACACAGTGTGTAAGCTATATGGATAAAGGGCTTTTGGAGAGTGTGTTGAAACCTACATGCGCCACATCTACTATATTCTTTTTATTCTATTTGCTTTTGCTGGGCTAGAAAACTTAGATATTCCAAGCGAATGCACTCGCACGCAATGTGCAGAAGCAGTAAGAGCTGGAACTGGGTACTGGGTACTCAGTACTGGGTTTTGTGCAAACAAATCAAAATCAAAAATCGTGTACGAATGCGACGCTCAGTCGTAAACATGGCGCTGCCTCAACGATGAGAGATGTTTGCCATGCTGCAAAACGGAAACGGAAGTTGCACAAAACGATTTCATTTGCGCCGAATAACTTTTGATATGCAGTGCGCCAGGAGCATCTCTACCCACCTCCCCTTCTCACGCGCCCTCTATCACACTCTGTGCTTGACTGCTTGCGGGACATGTATTTTGCTCCGGCATTATTTGCATTGATACGGATCGGTTATCAAGCTGGTCCCCTAGAGGCAACTTGTAGTCGAGTTGAAGAAGTCAAAAATGCATAAGTTTATATACTATATGGAGAGCCGATTTCTGCAGATAGATATAGTATATTTATTGAAGGGTTCTCCAACATAGGAGGCCTGATGCCGCAATTTTAAAGGGTATACGTCCTGCAGGCAAACATCTATAGATCATCCTGGTTTACCTTATTTCCCAGCTTTCAGAAGAGTCCCTGAGTTGTCGTTGTGCGTCTCGTAAGAATTGCTAATAACCAATTTCGATTCAATTCAAGTGTCAGCACAAGACGACGACGTTGGCCAGCAACATAATAATGATGATGATGATGTGGATAATGCTCACGACGATGATGATGATGATGATGCTGATGATGCTGATGATGCTGATGGTAGTGGCAAGAAAAAGCAAGCAGTCCAACGGAGAGCGACCACAATCCGCACGGGAAGCACAGCCAATTGAGTATTAATGGTCAGACTGCCGGCTGCTGATGCCAGCAAGTTTCCTGCGCAGAATTATGGCAGACACACACACACACACACAGATAGATAGTGAGACAGAAAGACAGACAGACGAAAGGACAGATGCAGTGAATGTGATAGTAGGGGCAGGGCAAGGACTGACAAGGACCTGATGCGGGGGCTAGACACTGGTCGTTCCGCATTTGAAAGTAAAATCATACATATTAGAGAAAATATATAAAAAAAAAAAAAATAATAATAAGGGAATGGCATGTTCGAACCAACAGACGTTCCACCAAGGCAATGGCAGGAAAACGAGGAAAATGGAGAAAAAAGGCATGCTCCCTACTCGCACTCGCTGGCAGATCAACGATGATATATGAGATTAGCTCAAGTGGCGTTGGATGGCAGCACGCCAAGGCGACACTTCTCTACATACAAAACTGTCGGATTTTATATTAATGATAAATTAAATTGTTCATTGACTTGAATAATTTTGTGCGTTGTCGTTTTGGGGTCGCACAGACACACACACACACACACACACACACACTAGTTTGTACCACACTATTTCTATCACTCCTTCACTCTCTCTTTTTGGGCTGGCACACGCGTTTCCTCTTATGGTTTTCCGGTCCCTTTTTGATTTCCCATTTTTTTTTTTTTTTGCGTTTTCCTTGCATGATGAATTGATGAATTCTGTGTGGAATCGTTCCACCCAAAAAAAAAAACAACAAACTGTCACCCAATTCTATGTGGCAAAATGCCAGAGTGTTAAATTATATAACTCTATTATATGCGCATTATTAAATAATTGATGGCTATAGGTAGTTTCCCCACACCGACCACATGAAAGATGCTCCAAGTGGGAATTACTTTTAAGTTAGGGTGCGTTATCTTTGCCAAGGTAAAAAGGGCGTGTCACGTGTCTAGCATGAAAAACTACTTAAAATGTGAATTAAGTAATTGGATGTGCGAGCTGATTATAATGAATAGATATAAATGCAGATATTGATAGATAAGAGCCAAGAGGGAGAAATGGCTGTCACCTTGAGTTTTTAGTTTAAACGTTCGACTTCAATACTCCATAGACTTTCTTCAAACATTTTTTTGAACCTTTAATCCTACATCCATGTTTATTTGTGATTTTGGAGTTCCTTTTCCACGACTTGAAGCATTTAGCATCATCTTGGCTTCAGTTTAAAATAGTTCTTTAATTCTTCATTTTTTTTGTTTACATTTCTTTGTTTCAAACATTTGAATGTCTGAATTTTCCAAATTGTTGCCTAGAAGTTGAGCTAAAGAATTTGAGCAAAATGTCGCCAGTTTACGGTAGACCAAGAAAGAGTGAGAGAGAGAAAGTGAGAGAGAGAGGGAGAGAAAGGATAAGGAAGGAGGTTCAGCATGTGACAAACTTAAAGTCAAAATTGTTTGGGCCAAATTGTTACTCAAAGTCAAAATCGGCCAGCATGCGCTGTCAAAGTCGACTAGTCCTATATGCCATGTACCATCCTCTCACCCTGTGAGAGAGATTTGCTCCGGTTTTTAGTGCCCCGGAGGCCACAATGCATGGCAGGCAGCTGTAGCATTTTGTGGCAGCACAGCAGCTGGAGTTGGCCTGGCTTACGTTACGTATACGCAACGTCTGAGGTTTGGCAATAAAATTGCTCAACAGCAGCAGCTAATACGATTGCTGTTGTTGTTCTTGCCATTGTTGTTGTTGTTTGTGCTGCTGGGGAAATACCAACCATTGCAAGATTTATATGTTTAGCTCGCTTAAGTGGTAGACAGACATTGGTTTTAGGGACAACTTTATAAGCAAAGCGCATGGCTTGCAGTCTAGACAGACAAATAGACAGAGAGACTGACAGAGCGACAGACACAGAGACAGATAGAGAGGCAGACAGTCAGAAAAACAGACATAAGGTCTGGCAGTCAAGCGATACAATGGTGACATTCAAATACTTTACTCACCCTTGCTCACACTTATTGTGAACTGACCAAATCAGCCTCGAGTTGCTTGGGTCAAGCGGTAGCAGCATTTCAAAACGATTGTCGCACAGCTTTTTTTTTTATATTTTATTTCATTTTTCTGTAAGGGCTACAACCCAAAGTTTTGCACATTTCCTACAGTTTTCAGATTTGTATTTTTATTTCTCGGCATGCTGCTTTTGCTATATTATTTTGTTGCTTCATTTTTACATTATCGGGAGGGGCAACTTTTCTGCTATTTTGGACACAACTTATGTTGCAAAATGTGAGTGTTTGTGTGTGTGTGGTAGGGGTGGGGGGAGGGGAGGCAGTCACAGCTCGAACCAGCTCGAGCCAGCTCGTGCCAACTTCCTACTATAAAGGAAGTCGCAGACCGTGCGAAAAGTTTCTCTCGCACTTACTCTCTCAGACTATTTGCGTGGAGAGAGTGAGGCATAACTTCCTTTCACACACAAAATTTGTTTAATTAAAATTTTTGTTAAAATCAGTAAATTGTTTTGTTGTGTCGGTTCTCGCTGGCAATGTTGCTCCTTCCGTCTCTTCCCGTTCGTTTACCACTCCCCACGTCCCCTTGATTGTGAATACAACTCCAGTTCTCGACTCGGTTTCAGTTTTGCTGCTTATCCTTTTATTTGTACCAAAAATAGTTGCGACAACAAAATATTACCAACAACTATGAAATTGTTTAATAATTGAACTGCAAAAATGTGCAAAGCTTTAGACTTTTATCTTTCCAACAGCAACAACAACAACGACGACAACAACAATGACAAGTTTGTGGTATTTAAACTTGGCATTATTTAATTTGCAGTTTTCAAATTGTTATTTATGTCAGCTGACACAAGCTTAAGAATTCAGGCCATTAATTAAATGAACATTTAAGTTGTACAAAAAATGCTTTCATTTCATTATATGACATTCGAGCAAAAGGCTCATATAATAAAGCTCTGATTTGGCGTAATGATTGTATACTGTGTGTATTTATGGTCAAGTAAATTTCATAATTTATGACAATTTGAGATATTTTTAATGCAATTTAATATTTTAAAATTATTTATTAAAATTTATTATATAAACTCATACTTTGCGTTACTTTACATTTTTAAAAAATTGAGTAATATTCTTCTATTCATATTTAGAATATTTAAATTGAAGTTCTATAAAATCCATTGTCCCTCAAGTCAGATTGTTTGGTATAGGCTTTAACTAAGTTTAAATCATTACTTAATATTTAATGGACAAAGTGACAAAAAATAGCTCATAAAACACTCAGCAAATTGTCACACCTAACTTTAATTTGTTGCTCATTCATAGAGTCCCCTCATGACAATTATGCGTGGCATTTGGAGCATGTCCCGAGTGACATAATTAGAAATGAAAAGTGTAAGAAAATATGGTATATACAATATATATATGATGTGTGTTTTTCCCATTTTTTTGTTTTATTTTTTAGCAACCACTTGACTATTATTTATGTTAATTGTTCTAGCCAAAACACAAAACTGAAATTGAGGCTGAGACCAAGTCGAGGTTCATCATGTTGCCAGTTTGTCATTGTTGTGCCCATTGTTGTTATTCTGGTGTGGTCACATGTGCGAGTGGGTGTAAGTGGGTGCAGGCGAGACCATGTTGGGAATGCGTGCATGTCTGTGTGTGTGGGGGATTTGTGTGTGCTGATGCATGGCGTTATTAGGCTAATGGTTGCCCCGTGGGTATTGCCATGCTTTTGTCTCGCTATATGCCTTTTGTACCACTGTGCAAGAACTGTGGAACTCCGGCTTGCAGGCCTTAACTGCCAAAGCCACGCATAGAGAACGCATTGAGACGCCATAATTGCAGCCAGTTGTCAGTTCTCATTCCGTTTCTCTATGTCTCCGTGTTTCTGTGTCTCTATGTCTCTATGTCTTAATGTCTCTATGTCTTTCTATATCGCCAGTCTGTGTGTCATGCAGCATTCATGAAGAGACTGTCAGTGTCTCTCTCTCTCTCTCTCTCTTGATGTCTCCCTCTCTGTGTGTGCCTGTGCGTGGGTGCAAGTGCGTTAAGTGCAATAACAGCAATGACAGCAATTGCGTTGACAGGCAACAGCAAAATGGGCCACACTCTCACTGCCAGAACTTGAAGAGCTGTTTATATTTAGACGCTGCCACAAGTGCTCACTGTATGCCTCACTTGTTCCTGCACGACAGTCTCTCTCTCTCTCTCTGCCTCTAGCTACACTGTGCTGGTTACAAATAAATTTTACTTGAGTTTACTTGACATGTTGCCAATTGAGCGAGTGTGCGCCCAAGTGTCTGGGCTTGCATTGCATCGCCAATTGTAAACAGGGTCAATTTGAAACACGTCGAATGTTGACAGCTATGCAACTGTCTCCAGCTTGTGTAAAGTCTGCAGAAAAATCAAGCCAAGTTGTAAACTAAAGCATTATAAAAAATTATATTTTGGTCATTTCTGAAGCAATTTGTCAGGAAAAGCAAAAATCTTTTCACTTTTATTAAGTTACGGTTCACTATAATCTCTGTGTACATATGTTTTATAAATACCGTATATTTTATTAATTAACTTATTTAATTATCATCATCAGTAGTCTTTGTATCCTTTGACGTGGATACGGAATAAAAAACGGTGGAGGGACTATTCACATTCCATCTATTCACGCTGGAAATATTGTATTAAATTTATTTCAAATTTAGAAAATGTAATTAATTTCTACTATTAAATAATGAATTATTTCTCACCAATGATTCAACAACTGGCGCACATCTCGACGGGATACTGTAACCGCAAATATGAGTAAGCAGTGCACGAGTCCCAAGTAGAACATAATGTGAAATAGAAATGCGGGGGGATTTCCAAGGAGATTATATACAACCGCAGACATTTCGATAAACCAGTCCATAAACGCAATTATAAAGAAACGTAAATATATGACAAAACTGTAAGAAAATAAATTAATTATTATATGATTACGTGGTGTGTTCAACTAGGGGAACCTCATATGATTTCTGATATGATGTTGTCCCAGATCTTTGAGTTGTTTGCGATTGCTTTTATTCTCAAAATGCACATGCTTGACGGTGATGACGACAAATGTGACATTTAATGCGACCAACAATGCAGCAGGACAAAAGAAATACACCACACTCGATAAATCGGTCACTAAATAAATAAAATATAAAATATAAAACTAATTCTATAGAAAAATTTATCGTAGATACATACTCTTTCCAAAGCATTCATAGTAGGCATAACCCATTTTCCAATTTGTATCTATATCCAGCTTATCCAAAAGATGATCTGCTATAATCGTTATCGATAACAAAGCACTCGCTACGCCCCAAACCACAAGACTGTAGAAAGTAAACCGATATTTTTTAGGCTCAGCAACGGCATGAAACATGTGTATCACCAATTTTCGCCATAAATCAAAGGCCATTACAGCTAGCCAGAGATATATGGCAATACTGGAAAAGTAGCCCAAATAGGCTGGAAAAATATATTACCTATCGATATATCTAATATATTATTTCACATATGACATACCTACAAAATAGCACAACGAACCAAAAAGATACGTTTCTCTACTTGTTATAATATTAACGAGCAAACTGATTGTCAGACATAGCAAATAACATAAATAGCATTTGTCATGAATGTGTTTGAGTTTTAGCACAAAAAGATAAACACATATTGTCAGCAGCAATATGAAGATGGACATCAAATTCACTGTATCAAAAAATATACAAAAATCTAAATAGTTTACACAGAAATTGGAACTAACTTGTATACCATAGATAGCGTTGTCGGCTCTTAGACAATTCATGGGTAGCAATTTGTAGTTCTGTCCTAGGTCGGACAACTCCTTGGGCTGTATGCAATAATCCCTTTTTGATAAGTATTCGCCATCATCTGAGCGGTAGAGTGTGCCATTCTATAGATTAAAATAGTGAATAAATTGATACGAAATTAATTTTTGGGAATTTTTCCCATCATGCTGTTAAAATCCTTGCAATCAATTTTATTTAGTTACCTCATACAGTTTCCATTCATCAGTTTTGATAAAGGGCACTATATGATTCTGTTTATCACATTGTATGCGTATGCCTGGCTGCACCACGAACTGTTTCCGTACATTCTGCTCGATCTGTTTGCCATTACTTAGGGTTATATTTACTTTAGTTTCACTTAATTCTTGAACACATTTATGCTCATCATCGGCATCTAGACGATGGCGATGACAGCAGTAGCGTATGCAGGGTTTCAATAGGCACACACAACCTCTCACATGATTGCTGACTTTTATTTTAACACCTTCATTGAGTATCTTGTAATCGTATATATTGGTATATTCAACTGGTACCACTATATTGTTGTATAGATAGGAACCATCCGCGAATCTTATGCTGCCCGTCAAGTCAACCGTATCGAAATAATCGCAATTTAGTGTGAATGCAGATTCGATCAACGCAAAAAGGTATGTAACTATTTGATAATTAAGAGCACTTTTATACATTTTGTACACAAGCGATAAAGGCTGTAAGTAGAACCGATCAGAGCTACAGTTACACTTCAACTAAGCTAAAAACTCAACATTAATAAAAACCCATACAATTGAATCATTGCTTCTGAGCTAAATATCGTATCGTATTTGTTGGACGCTTATCAAATACGATACGATACATAACATATACATATATACATATATATATACATGCATTTATAGTAAATATTAGCGAGTTGTTATAGAAAACGGAGGTTTTTATTTATAGACCTACCAAAACCCCAACAAGTAAGAGTATCGAACATCGACCGCATTGAGTTCTTGGTGGTATGGTTAAATTTTTATATAAAGATATTTGTTTCTAGACACTGTACTGGTTTTAAGCTCTCGATACTCTGTTTTTATATATATTTAACTAAAGTTTATCAATTATGAACAAGCAAGTACAAGTATAGGTATCCAAAGGTAGCTTGTTCCTCAGCTTTTGTTTGTTGTTTGTTGTTTTGTTGTTTGGTCGGTGATTTATGTGGCCTCAGCTTAACACCGCAGAAATCTGTGCGCCTGTGTCAATTTGTTCTGCGTGCGACCCCCACTTTCCCATAAGAAAAAAAGGGGGAATTCTTTTGCCTGCACGCAGCTGGTCTAAAAACTGGGCCAAGTGAATAATTAAGCGGTTTATAAACATTTGTCTCAGCGCCCAGGCAACGCACAACAAGGAAAACCCCAAACCCACACACACACAAAGCACAAGATGTACAATCAGACAGCAGAAGACGATGGTTGGGTAAACAGTTCTCTGCTCTTAGCCATCTCAGCTAACGAGTAGCGGCTGTAGCAGCTTGAGTTAAACTCAGCCTACGCATTATTTATGCCAGCTGCTGCTGCTGCTCGAGTTTAACTCTGTTTGCCCAGTGCAAATAGGCAGCCCAAGCAGTGCAGGCGCATTGGGCGGTTGGGTGGTGCGTTGTGGTACCGATGTGGGGTCAAAGTTTAAGTTAACGCTAATTTGCTTGGCCCTTCAAGTTGGCTAACAAACTGCAACTATTTATTTTTAATCGCATGCTCCAATTGCAAAAACAATTTAAAATCAACTCGCTCGTTAAGTGAAGCGGCAGCAGATACGCCAGGTTACCCACCGCCCCCACAGATACCTCTGCAGTGCCGAACCACCCAATCTCGCTTTTGAACCCGGCCTGGTCGACTGGCTGGCTGGCAACGTTTTCTGTAGCTGCATTTTCGACAAGTGCTTTTAACATTAAATATTCATTTACAGCATTAAGGGCACTCGAAGTCACGCGTTAACGGGCCAAAAAACGCTGCATGCAGTTTGTGTTAAGGCCCAAAACGCTGCAGTCGGGCTTAAAGTGGGCAGCGTTGGGAGGTACGGCTCTGGTTAGTTTGCAACTGCAACCGTGCAACGTGGCGCATCAAGCAAAACGGACACGAGCGCGCATTAAGTGAATATATATTTCTGGCCCCACAAAACCAAAAGCAAAACAAAAAAAAAAAATTCTCGAAAAAAAAATCAAAAAACAGAAACGAAAATATTATTTTGGCCACCTGCAGCGGCCATCAGGTGCTTCGACAGAGTCTTGTTATTGTTGTTGTTGTGGGTCTTACGGTAATGTTGGTTGGGTTTGTTTCAATGCCGTCGTTTCATGGCCAAAAGCTTTGACTGAACGAAGAGAGAGGGCGAAAAACCGAGAGAGAGCGAGTGAAACAGAAGAGAGAGTCACAGAGAGAGAGAGAGAGAGAGAGAGAGAGAGAGTGACGGAGAGAGAGGGAGAGTGAGCGCACTGCAGCAGACGCTCATTCTATTCTCTGCACTCTTTACATCTCTCATTTTTAAACTCTCTCTGGTCTCTGGTCTCTCACTTTTTCTGTTTCTCTCCATGAAGAGCATACATTTTGTTGCTGTTTTGTTATTAGGCTGTCAGAACTCGCTCGCAGGCTGCTCAAATTTTTAGTGCCGATTGTTTCCTGCTGCCATGCAGAACATGGCCAGCAGCAGAATTGTTAGCCAGGTCTGCAAGCAGCATTTAATGGAACAAATTATGTTTTATTTTGATTGTCGTAATCAATTAAATAATTATTTAATTCAGCTGCAATTTATCTAAATAATTCTAAAAGAAAACAATATATTTTTTTAGGTATATAAATTTTTATATAATATTTTTTATATTATTCTAACCAATATTTGATTTAATTGTTCTAATTCTTAAATTTTTTTAACATATATTGCGTTTACATATATGTATGTATATTCCTAGGCTGATCAAACCAACACAAAACTGTTAATGACATGCATACAGTATTGTCTGGAATGTTTATGTTTTTTCAACTCCATTAATGTACTAAAAATACTACTTATTGATATGCATGTCTTTGAAATAGAACCGTTAATTGATTATCCTAGTGAAGTTCTTATTAATGTTGACAATTTAATGAATTATCAATAGCCATAGCGCAATATATGGCTATTAGTTGTGTATATACCTCCATTATGATCTATTTTTGGGCTCTAACGGAACGAGAGTAACTTCCGCTATGCATAATTAAACCGCAAATAAATTATACTCTATGCTTGAGTTTTTTATGTATTTTTGGGGGTTTTACCACATATGACAATAATGCGTACTTAATTTGTAGCGTAACATTTGCAGCTTTTGTCTAATGTTTTTTGATTAATGAACAAGTAAGTGAAAGTGAGTGTTCATGTGTGTGTGAGTATGTAATGAGTGTGTGGCAGCACTTTTGCTTACAGTTGACTTCACAGCTGACATCATAATGTGGCTATTGCTGTCAGGACACGCTGACAGCTGAAGCCTGAAGGCATTGTGGCTTGGCTGCCTGTTTGGCAAAGGTCAGGCCCAGGTCGCAATCACAACCGTCTCGCATTAATTAAACAAATTTAATTAAGATACATGTACGAATCAGAGCTGAAATCGATGTACTTACCCCCGGCTTAAACACAAAAAAAAAAAAAAAAAAAACGGAAAACACAGGAAAACAAAAAAGGCTGAGCCACAGCAAAGAAATCGAAGTAGAGTGTGGAATTTTAGAAATTTATATGCAAGCCGCATGTTGCCAGCATGTGGCACATGTTGCCAAACATACAAGTCAAGCCACCCATATACACAAACACACACATAGACAGAGGCACACATTTATGGCACAACGCCCAACACATTGGCAAACATAAAATTTAAACATGCATAGGCCAAAAATACAAGACAGAATACAATACAAATGCATAAACAAGCTCACAAAGCACCGAGAGCATGAAAAGTACAAGCAAGATTCTGGCTAGACCGAAATAATTTTCGACACAACGAATAACGAATACACTTTAGTAGGATTAGCTTATAGATGTATTTTTCAATCATTTATATTCTCAATACAAAATATATTTGTTTGAATTTATTTTACTCAAATAAGATTAAAGGTTGAAATAATTTTAACAAATTTTTTTTTTTAATTTCTGAACAACGCTCCAGGGATTTAAAGAGCATAGCATATTAATTAATTGTTAGGTGAAGAGTTCTGCACTACGTCCTGCTGCGGGAGGCATATTGTGCCCCCATAGAATCTTAATACTATGAAAAATATTAGTTTACAAATTGAAAATCTCATCTGCCTTGGAATGATCCCATTTGCTTGGAATTCAAGGGAAATCAGTTGGGGCTGATTTGCTTTGTTTAAAAACTATGACCGCAGTTTGTCAAAACAAAAAACATTTAATTTAAATTTAAATTCTGTAAATCAAATATCAATTAAAAAAACCTTTATATAAGCAATAAAAATCCATTGAAAAATTTGAATAAAAAAATGATTAGATTTTGGTAAACCAAATCAAATCTAAAACATTTTGCAGTCTAACTAATTTTACCAGCTTAAAAATGTACAAAAAAAAAAGGTAAGGAAATTAATGAATGATAAAAGAGCTTGAATATGAATAGAATAAAATGAATATTGAATATTTGCAGGCTTAGAGAGCAAAGCTTTGGCTTTTGCTCTGTTTACAGAACAACATTTATGAATTCATCGATTGATTTGCGTGTGACCTTAGGGTATGCGTTTTGCCTGTTGTTTGCTTAGCTGGCGCTGTGGCTTAGGCTGCTAAGCAGCTTAAATACATACACACCATACACATACACACACACACATACACAGATACGTATACCCACACAGATGCATACATATATGTAATAGACATTCATGTGTGTGTGTGTGCATGTCTTCACACATATTTGCATATTTGCGTGTCGCTTAAAATATTTGCGCTCATGGTGCGCCTGATTATGGCGCTTAAAGAAACACTTAAAAAGGCAACCAGATACAACAACAACAACAACAGCAACTACAACAAATGCAAAAACAAAAGGAAAAGCAAAAAACAAAAAAAGAACAGAAAACAGAGAAAAGAACTGCCGCAGTTCGTAGTCGACAAGTGCCAAGCGCAATTGGGGTTAATATCCCTGCACGAAAATATTCTCACAAAAATATCCAGACACTCAAAATAAACACACACACACACACACACACACACTCACTTCATGGGCACGTATTTGCTTTTTTTTTTGCACATTTTTTTGAATTATTTATACTGAAGTTTATGGCAAAATTTTTGACTTGTATTTATATAGAGAAAATTTTGGTCTGTTGTTTTTTTTTTTTTAGCGCTTAGATATTTTTTGAGTACGTTTTTTGTAGCTTGAAAAATACGCAAAAATTAATAAAAAGCTGTTGCATAATAAGCAGTTACTAGGCTCGAATTGTTGCTGTTGCTGTCAGTTGTAGATGTTGTTGTTGGTGTTGTTGTAGTTAGTGCTTTAGCCTTGCGTGCTGGCCAAATTAAAAGCCAACAATGTCTGCAAACAGCCAGCCAGTCAGCCAAATGAAGCAAAACTACGACGTGCTGTTATTTGTGCTATCCCTGGATCCCAGAGATTTTTGTCGCCTTGCGCCAAAGGGCCATAAATTCGCTCAGGTTGGCGCATTTCGTTCTCGCTTAATTTTTTTTTTTTTTTTGTTCACGTATAGACAGTACTAGTGTGTGTGTTTGTGTGTATGTGTGAGTGTGAGTGTGTGTGTACATTGACATTTACAAAGTGAGAATTTAATTAAACTTAATGAAAGTGCATGAGCCTGGCAGAGGGCCAGTAAATGGAAAACTTTCTATACCCTGCGTGCAGCGGAACTAACTGTTTGGGGTATGATATTTCCAATATAAATGTATATAACACGAACAGGAAGTTACTATATAAAAGCATTAGTTATATATGTACCTTATTTACATTAATACCAATGAGTGCAATGAACTTCAAGAGAGATGAAATTAAAATCAAATTTTGAATTCAATAGCACTTCGTTCACAGAAGAACTTAATTTTTTTAATTCTTTCAATTTTATATATTTATTTGGACTATATTTTATGTATTTTATAGTGTTTATGCAGATTTTTTTTTTGGGAAAGTTTTAAAATAAATTTAGAATATTAATTTAAATTTGCAAAGAAAATTTTCTATTAATATTGTTAGTTTATGGTTGTCATACTTCTAGCCATATTTAGAGTTCTCTAGGTGTATACTAATTTGTGCTGTATATCAAAATGTCTGTTTAATTGACTATTTATGTGTAGATCAATGCGTTCCCGACCGCAGCATACCCACATATGGTGGCTCACTGCTGTTTGTTGGCGCTTGTTGTGTAGGTAAAGCATTAAGGCTCAGTTGGCCATCAAAGCCCATTGATGAATAGTACCGCCTCCCACCAAGCAACACTCACACACACACATACCCTCACAACTACACTCACACTCACACACAGTTACACACACGCTGCGCCTGAGTGAGTAGCAGCAGCGGCAGCAGCAGTTGAATGCTTGTGCCACACTGCGTATGCTTAACAAACAAATTCGAAATGGAAAACGGGCAAACGCAAAACCGAAATCGAAGCGCACGACTGACCCAAATTTACACTCAGCTGCATTGCAGGCCCCACTCCATATATATATACATATATATATATATATATATGTTGAGTTACCCCAGTCAGTTAGGCATAATGGCTCACACACTCGCACAAACATTGTGTGCAGCAACACTGCGTATGATTAATTTAAGCAGCATTGAAGCGAACCAGCAGCAGCAGCAGCAGCAGCGCCTTACGCTCCGGCTGCTGCTGCTGCGGCATTTTCTGGTCGATAAATTTAATTTACACAAATTAGTCGCGCGTAGTCGTAAAAACGCAATCGAAATACGACGGACACACAAAGCGTCCAGCACAAAAGTTCAGCATTAAAACAAAAAGCTAATTAATTAAAACACCTCGCCAGCGGCTATGCTGCCCGCTCGCTCATCACTTTCCGTCCAGGGTATGAGTGTGTCTCTTTCTATGTGTATACTTCTGTGTGTATATGGCTCTGTTTTAGTCTATATTTGTCCTAGATAGACTTTTAAATGCACTACAAATAGATATACTGCATATTGAAATTTTTACATGTTGACATATTTTTATTGCACAATTAAATGATTATTTCTTTTTTAAAAATATATTACAACATTTGTTTTTTAATTCTCACATATATAAATACATTTATAGTCATGTGACTATAAATTTTTAAAGAATATTTTAGTTACATTTTTAAGACCTTTAAAATTAATGTAAACCTT
Organism: Sphaerogastrella javana; assembly: GCA_037040025.1. Lineage (NCBI taxonomy): Eukaryota > Metazoa > Arthropoda > Insecta > Diptera > Drosophilidae > Sphaerogastrella > Sphaerogastrella javana. Next base: position 28,753 of record JBANCZ010000606.1, read on the forward strand.
TGCAAACCCAGAGAATTTGTTCAGCCTTTTTATAAAAATTTTGAAACCTTATAAAACCGATCTCAACCTATACATACCCATTCATTTGTAGCGTATTTGTCTAAGGCGTGGCAGCCGTCGACATTGCTAATTATTTGACCATAAATCTTTTGCACTGACTGTAGTGTTTTTCGCCTGAATTTTACTTGCTTCTACTCTGGGTTTAGCGTACGGTGCTCTACGTTTTAGGTTTCATCGTTTTGGTGTGCTTTTTTTTGTATTTTGTGGTCCCATGTCAATGTCAACGACTCAACATTCGTTTCTGTTCTTGTTTCTGTTTCGGTTTCAGTATCGGTTTTCTGGGTGTCTCTTAGGTTGTAGAGCATTTCTGGTTTCTTGAGTTGGCCCTGTGCCGTGCACTTTAAGCAACATCTAAACTTACTTATGCGCCCAGGCAATTTGTACGGCGCTTCCAGAAAATTGAGGCGTGTAGCCCCGCTTCCATCAATCTTTCAATAATTTTATTGCTGGCAAAAGGCTTTCCGCTTTTATTTATTTATTTACTTCTACTTCTTATTGTCTCTCTCTCTCTCTCGATTTCAATTTTTTTTTGGCTGATTGAAAGCGCAAATAAAATATGCCAGTCCACGATCGTCCGCAGCAGCGAATTCAAAGCGAAAATTTGCGAGCATTTCCGCAGCACGCACGTAGTTTTACCACCCCACTACCACCATCCCGTCACGACGACTGACCCACTTTGCTAGGTAGAGTGAGAAGCTCCTGGTGTAGCTGTCAAGCGTACGCGTTTTCATTTCATTTTTGCTGAGCTTCCCGTACTCCCCAGCGCCCAGTGCTCAGCGTCCAATGGCCCAGCGTCCCAATACGATTGTGATTCCATTGCCGATGCTGATGCCGATGCCACTACCGATTCCAATGCCGATTCCGAATCCTTGGCCCGTGCTTAAGATCCGCTCAAGCATTGGGTGCTGAGTGGTAATTTATGGCTACGCATTTGGTTTCCTAATAATATTTATAGGGCTCTCACTCGCACCCGTTTGGTTCATTGCTGCTGCTCATCGAACTGTTCTAATCACGTGGCCAGCATAGTCACTTACTCTTACACACACACATACACATGCACACATACACACTTAGAGCGAGTTTTAGTTTCGATTTTGGCTCTTTGTTTACCTAAGCAATAACAATAAATTAATCGTAGCTTTTGTTGGGGTGGAGAGGGACAGACAGACATCGAGCCATTAGTCTTTGTATTACGCTTTATGCTTTGTATTTTTAATTATGTGTCTAATTTTTTTGCCCACACACACAGCACACACACACAAATTCACACACACTCTATAGGGCATATAGGAAATATGGCGTGTCGAGCTGTTAATTGCCTCTATCAATGCGGTTTCCTGTGCGTTTTACATGTGTTTATAGATATAACCGATATACTTGCTATATAAATACATATTCATAAATACATATACAAACATATATACGTTCGTGATTTTGTTACCTAATTGTGTGTAATGGTCAGAGTGTGTATGAGAGCTTGTGCATGATTTCCTTTCACCAAATATTAATACACAATTTTTGGCCTGTTTCGTTTTGGTAGTCAGGGTTTATAATTGGTCAAATCGGTTAGATATACAATCACAGTATTACGATTGAATATCATATGCGTGCATATTTAAATAGTTACAGTTTATGGTGCGTATATTTAATAAATTATTTAAACAACATGTAGTTTATACATCTATACTAAATATCTATTGAACAATCGGCATTACCAATCAAAAAGTTTGTGCATATTAAAGTTTCATTTAAATCAATTTAAACGCAATTTAAAGGCTGCACATAAACAATTCAAAGCGTATAAAAAGCTTATACATATTTTTAATAAATTGTTGAATAAAAACTTTAATTAAATCAGATACCAATTCATTAAAATTCTGCAAAAATTTACAGTTGGGTTAAAAATTTCACTAACAGACAGATATTTCTGAGTTTCCAATTCATTATAACCCAGACCCGGTACTTTCTTGAGGGAAGGTAATTAAATCAAAATTTTAATGAATTTTTTTTTAATAAATGAAGACTTTATTGTGTAATAAATCTCCTTCGATCGAAGAATACTATTCAAATTTTGATTTACTGTTTTAAATATATGTAAATATTTTAAATAAATTGTTTAATAATTATTTATGTTTAGTCAAAAATCTTTTAACCAAAAATCTGTAAAAATCAATAATAATTGTAATAATTGTTATAGAAATAATGTGTTATAATCGATGTTATGTTATGTTATAATCGATTTTCCATTAGAACTTAAGATATTCTCTAATAGTTATCTGTTAATCGTAGGCTAATGTTCTAACTCTTCTCTTTTCATTGTTTAAATTTATTTGATTTCATTCAAAGCTTTAAGCGAATCGCAACTCAAACATTATTCAAGTGACCAAAAATTAGTTAGCACAGCATCCCACTGGGCGTGGCAATGGCGCATTGTGGTAAAAAGTTGACAAGAGCTGACATTGGTGTGTCTTCTACCGAATACTTGCCCCCCCCCTCTCCTCCTGCCATTTCATTCCCCTCCATGACATGCACCCCATGCAGCCATTGCAGTTGCATTCGTGTTCATGCATAAACAAAATGGCTGCTGCAACAACCGGAAACTGACGGCAAACGACATTTGCGATATGCATCATATGATGCCCTTACACCTGCAAAGCCCCAACCATCAACCCCCCAACCGAGAATCCACAACTCCCACTTACACTCATACCCTCTACCCACTTTACACTCAACTGCTGCCCACACACACACACACTCACACACACACTTACAGGGTGCAACGTTGAGTCAGCTACTTGGCATATTTCTGTCGTGTCACTGCTGCCAGTGCGTCTTTTTTTTTTGCAGCCACTGTTGCTGTTGTTGCTGCTTTTGCTGCCTTCTGTTGTTGTCTGGATCTGTTAGCCTTGCAGGTGCAATTATGACGCTGGCGTTGGCTTTTTTTCGGGGTGTCTTTCTCTCTGTGTGTGTGTGTGTGTGTGTGTGTGGGGCATATGACAGTGTCAGCGACACATAAACATTACATCATCAGCAACTTTTTGTAGCTGTCATAAAATGCTGCAACAACAACGACAGCAGCGACAGCAACAACAAATGGCCACAAGATGCATGTGAAAAAGAACAGCAACAGCGGCAACAACAACAACAACAGCAGCAGCAACAGCAGCAACAGCAGCAACAGCAGCAAGTAAAACAAATGAATGTTATCCTGGTGCATTTCCGGCTGCCGCTAAGCCGGCATGCTAAATCCTTTAGCCCCCATTGCACCCGCACAACCAGCCCTTTGCCATGGCTCTAATGAGCTATGTGTATCTCCTTCTCTATCTCACATTCTCCCTCTCTCTCTCTCTCAATCTGTCTCTCTCTCTCTCTCTCTCTCTCTCTCTCTCTCTCTCTCTCTCTCTCTCTGTGTGTGTCTTGCTGCATTGTTGTTGACATTTTTGCTGGCATATGATGCTTGTTAGTGACTTTTTTGTTTCTTATTGCCTCTGCTGTGCTGTATGTTTTATGTGCTCTCCCTCTCCCTC
>JBANCZ010000607.1:0-7500 GCA_037040025.1 Sphaerogastrella javana
TGTACTTATTATTTTGGCCAACCCTTTTTTATGTTTTTTAGACTTAATCGATCACAACATTTTTATTTGAATAGAAAAATGCTTCTGTTATCTTTTTTTATAATCTCTAATATGTTTGAAAACTAAAAGTATCTTTATCTTTTTCATTATGTTAATAAAAAGAAGTTATACGAGACGTTTAAGAAACCTCATAAACGTGTACTTATTATTTTGGCCAGTAGTGTACGTATGTCTAAATGGAAGCTAACATATCAACATTATAAAATAAGGGACAACCGCTTACTATACATACACATACTCGCACAAATCTGCGTACACCCCAAAAAAATATGAAAAGTAAAGTTTGAACTTACATTTTTCACCTTATACTACATTGTTTTAAAAAATTTATTGTTTTAAACTTAAGTACAAATATTTTTCTATACATAAAAGTGCTTTTCAGATTTTTATATAATTTTTCAATATTTTTATTTTAATTTTAAACAAAATGCATTCAAATTATGTACCCGCAAGAGTCTGCGTACACCTCCTTTTAATATGGAAAAAATTAAAAACAAACAAACCAACCCATTGACCAATTTGTCTACAAGATATGGATTCTAAGAAAAGCTCCGCCACAGAAATTACTTTGCATGTTCGCTCCATGTCGCAAATTTTAGTAAGAATGACGAAGTTTAAACTTTACTTTTCATATTTTTTTGGGGTGTACGCAGACTTATGCGGGTGAGTGTATATAGTACGTGGTAGTGAATTGGTAGTAGTTTCAATTGCGGGTTTTTTTCGATACTATTCTATTCTAATTTTTTCTTGATAGTTTCCCACTTCTTTAGACAGATTAACTATCAAATAATTATGAAGTCAACAATAAAACTGGGAATAGTTATAAGCTCGTTAACCTCATTTAAAGAGAATTATTTAATAACAGCCCCTACCTAGAGTGTTTTAATGTTTTAGAGTGTGCATGTTTTCTTCTATAAAAATTCAGTTTCCAACAGTTGTGGCAATATAAGTTTGCTGTTATACAAGATATCACGAAGTTGTATTAATAGGTATAACATGCGGGAATTTATAGAATTTTCGATACACTTTCAGTTCAGTTTCAGTTGTTCCAGATGGGATCACTGCACTGAACTGCTAAAATAAAAACTATTTCCGTAATAGTGAAGAAGTGAAGAAGCGAAGAATGGAAAGAACGAGCAAACAGAAGAGCGTGTAATTATAAATGATTGATGTACCAAAAACTGAGATGCCGCCGAGTTGCAGTATGAGTCCCCATTGTGTGGCCCAATCTTAAGAGGTCTGACGATGGAGGCATATCACACGCGGCGCTAGTTCAAACAATAAGACACACTGACAGGCAACGGCAAAGGAATCCGGTTTGAAAAGCACTCCAGCATGCAAGAGAAGCAGCTGTTGTAAAGCTCTTTCGATTTTTCTCCTTTAAATGATTTATTTTTAATGGATTTTCCCGAAACGCATAGCAATGCTGTGTTATTAGGTACTATGCCATGTGTGCAAGTGATTAAATATTGTCGACACAACCGCAAGAATGCATCATTCTGAAAGTTATAGTTGACGATCTATAAAAACGCATTATAATTATTTTATTTTCAGAACTCTGTATTTCAAAATCATGAATTGGTTTAGGTGGTGGACAAACGCCAAAAAGTATTCATTTTTCCTAATCAAAATATTAAATATAAGTATTATAGGGAACTATGGTATACTGATTATTGATAGTACAATTCCGAAATCGATGTGATCAAGGACATATATACTTTATGGCGTCAGTCATGTCTTCATCTGCCTGTTACACACAAATCGACTTTGAACAAAAGTAATAGACCCTTTTAGGTTTTTTTAATACACGGTATAATAATACCAAAAACAGATGTGATACAGCTGTAACAATTACACATGATCCAAACATTTGCTTTTTTGTAGTATTCATTCTCCTACAATTGGTTTGCAATTTGGTTTTGAAATCGAATATAGCTTATTCCAAGTTTCACCATGAGTTTTCTGTTACGTATTCTTAGTGAGCATTATAAAAGTAAGGGCGATCAAAGAATGGTGTGTAGATAAATTCTTTTTGGGTACCTCCCCCTGCCTCTATCAACGTATCTTACAAATTTTATATATTACTGTATGGAAAGCCCTTGTTTTAAATCAATTGATTTAAGATGTTTATACAAATGGAGTGACAGATGGGCAGACGGGCATGGCTCAATCGACTCCGAAATCCGACTCTGCGAAGTCTGTTCCATAGACCCTTTTGTGTTTTTTAAACACGGGGTGTAATCATAATAACAACTTCTTGTGAGTGTTCTAATAAAAATTAGCTATGCAAGATTCCGGATTAAATATTTTAAATATAAACCGGATTTTATCTTTGGATTGGATAAATTATGTGGCGTTAAATTAAAAAATTTTTAGTAAAAAAAGATCTTATTAGTTTTTATTATCATCAACCAAGAGAAGAGATGACGGAAAAGACTAACTGATTTTTGGCGCCCCAAAAAAAAAGACTCAAGTATAGTAATAATAATTTGTAAATTATTTGATTGCCTCGCCCAGACACATACACACCAAGGTGACATTTATCAGGCAGGCATCGTCTACAACGCATACGTTCAGGCATGACGAAAGACGTTCAACATATGTATAGTATTTGAATTTATATGCATTCTCTGGATTGTACCTCAACTGAGTCACGTTTTTGGAGCTGCCAACTCGTCGTAGTTTTACCGGGTCTTAACGAAACAATAAAGTAATTTGTTCATATAGATTTAAGGAGTTAAATTATTTAAAGTTCCATTGCGCGTGTTAATTTGGGCTATTTACCATTTTGAATTTTCATCGTATCTCTAAATGTCGTGCCAGTAGACCTAATTAATGCGATGGCAGCAGTGCGTCGCTTTTTAATATGCAAAGCGCGTTTGGTTTTACTTTTTCATAACCAACCACGCATATGTATAAACCGACAAACATACATGTGCATACACACATATTTACATATACCATATGTACGCTTATACTGTCCCATAATAGTGTTTGTCGTTGCTTTGCTGGTAAGTTGGCAGCCCGCTAGGGGGTTCTTGACATGCCTGTGCTTCCATACACAGCCGCATATAATCGTACTAACACACAGGCTTTATTGTCTCTCTTCCTTTCATAGGCTCTTGCTGTCGGTCTCGCTCTTTTTAAGGTAGTAACACCTCCCAACCCACGACCAAAAAGTAGCTGTTGTCGCTGAGTGTGCTGAGTGTAACAGGCAGAAGGAGGCGTGGCAGACCCCATATATATTTCTTGCTTAGGATGAGAAGCCGAGTCGATTGAGTCATGTTCGTCTGTCCGTCCGTCTGTATGAACACCTAGATTTCGGAAACTATAAGAGCTACAGTGTTCATATTTGGCACGAACACTGCTTTTGCATGCAGGCGGATCAAGTTTGTTTCAAATATTGGGTACCTCCCCCCACTCCGGATAAATTGAGGAGCCCATAATTTAAAATCGCCATAACGGGCGCAATTTTAAAGATAGATAGTTCTGTTTTGAATCATAGATGCACATTTACATCCTTCACTGTTTAATGTAAACTTGGGATACCTGATCTCACTCCCCCACTGGTGGATCAACAAAAACTAAAATTAAGAAAACAGGTGCAATTTTAATGATAGAAAGTTCTGCTTTGGCGCATATATACTCATTGATATTATGCTTTTTTTGCCCATTCCACATTTTGGATACCTAGCCCCACTCCCCCACAATTGGATATCAAAATAAAAATTGCCATATCACACTCTATTTTGGAGTTCTAGCTTCGTCCCTACTGTTGGATATTTAATTTAAATTTGGTAACACTGTCAGTGACATCCGTGCCAAGTGTCACATCAAAATAATCATTAGTGTTCAGTATACGCCTGTCTTTCTGAAATACAAAAATAGCATCCGGCTATTTGTATCATGAGTAGAAATCATTCAACAAAGAAGTTCCATCAAATTATGTGTTCGGAATCACATTTCTGGAGCCGAAACGTTTGGAATCTGAAAAATGTCAAAAAAGCTATAAAAAGTCTATATACACATAACTCGCTTCAGTTTTTCGCATGAAAAACAGATTCAGATTCTGAAATACGACCTTCAATTAATTTAGTTATTTAATATATCATGCTACTTGAAAAAAAAAAACCAAAAAAAAAAATTAATTTAAGTCCCAATTGATTACATTTACCATTTGTAAATTTTTTAGTTAATTTTTGTTGAAATTTTTCCAACTGCTTTGATGGCATTTCTCGTTACTCATTTCTCATAAAAAAAGTCGCATTTACAGCGGAGTAACACAATGTAATTATTATTACGTATACGCCTCGTTGGCTACAACATTTTACAATATTGCACCGTGGGTCACAACCGCCTATTACAGCATGATGCTGCTTACCTAATGTACATACAGTTTGGTTTAGTTTTATAATTCTGAACTATATCTAATTGAAATTTTCTCATTTATGTTTGAATTTTATGGATCTTATATGAGACTTAGCTCGGATTTCATTTGCTCATTTGACCTAAGGCTTTTAAGAATCAAATAATGAGCTTACAAAAAATATTTAATTATAGTTTAAATATACATAAAATTTTTCTTTATTTTTATGCCAGACTTTCATATACCCAAAAATAAAATGTTTAATCAAATTAAGTTTTCGTCACTGTATCTAAGGTCCATTGTTACTCGTTACTGACCAAGACCACACAGATGGCAAGCGAAACGAAGGACTCCCTGCGAACGAGTGAAAAAAATACGAATAAAACAAGACGACAGCCAGATAAAAAGCTACAAAGAGCAAAACCAAAGACCGACAACGGCAACGGGAAAGGCCTTGAGAACGGGAACGGGAAACGGAGTGTAGGAGAGGAAAGCGAATGTCGAGCAAAAACTCAGAGTCTGTCAACGCTGGTGACAATTATGCGCATGTTGCCGGCTTAAGCAGCCATTGTTCCTTTAGTCGTTATTCTGTTTTCTTTTATTTTGTTGTTGTTGTTGTTGTTGTTGGTTATTTCATAAATTTAAATACAAAACATATTAAGTTTTATTGCATGGGGCTTAAGTTGTTGCCATTGTTTTAGCCGCGTTTTGTAGGGGCCTGATCCCTGCATATGCTTCAAATCCAGTGCGATATTTACTAACCCGCATGTGTGTATACTATATGTGTTTGTGTGTGTGTGTGTGTGTGTGTGAATGTGTGTGAGTGTGTATTTTGAACTGCATTAAGACAGTTGACTGTATATATATATATATATTATATAAATACATATACATACATATGTATATACATACTGTATAAAAAATGGGGGATTTTGCTTGAGCTTAAATTTATACTCTTACACTGAGTACTATAATTATGTGCTACGCTTGAGGGGAGAAACGATTTCACATATTACTGCTCACTGTTAAGCTGTTTATATAAATTTTATGGCTCATCCACTATAAGTAAATAAACACAGCGAGTTTCAATTAAATATAATTGTATAAGGGTATGGCATAAGTTGAAGCATAATTTCATACAAGTCTGCGAAAAGTTAGCATACCACAGCCTAAGCATCAACCCTATAGCAAATATACGTTCAAGCAAGTTGATTGAAATTTCTGACCTATACAAACATTCATATGTAGCACCACCACAAACTCACAACATACATTCATATATTCAAACAAAGTTTGTTGGATTTTCAACTATAAATTTGAACAAAATTTTAAGAAAAGTTCGCCAATGTCTTGCGTTGTTCTTTTAAATCATATCTAAAACTTACACTAGTGAATAAAAATAATAATTAAGTTTGAATAAATGAAGCAGATGTGCGTTTTCTATTTGTTGCTATCAAAAATATTTAATGGCTTTAACTATAGCCATAAATAATACTAAATGTCCATATATAAATTGAACTAAATGTTGCTTAAAGGCTTGACTTTGTTGTTTGTAATGCATAGACATTTGGTCGCCAATGTGATTTCATGTGTATACATTCATATAGTATTTATGAATATGTTTTTATTTTAAAACAAATCAATTTAGTTAATGGCATTCACAACGAAAAGTTTTTGTGGACAGTCAACATGGCCAGACAAAATGCTGGCATCATATTTATATAAACGACTGTACAACTGTGTGTGAGTATGTGTATAGAGAAACTATAAAGTATATATATATATATAGAAAATGTTATATGTACAACTCCCTCTTACTCTACAACTTCCAACCTCTCTCCGCCCTCCACTCTTCACCCTCATATCGATAAATGGTTATGGCATATGGATAAAATGGACAACCGTTTAGTGAATTCTGTTGATACCGCGATGTGGGTGATGTTTGGCTGGTCGCCCGACTGGTTGGGTATCGGTTGACTGTCGTTGCTCACTGTTGTTCGCCCCATTGTTGATATTTTGGATTGGCTTGTGCTCATGTTATGCGGATTATTTATGTTATGCCAATATTTCTGCACCGACTGTGTGTTCTTGTCTCTTTATCTAAACTTTTGATCGTTTATTCCGTCTTGACGATTCAATATAAAATGTTTAGATTTTTTTTTATTCAATTTAACAAGTATATAAAGTAATTTGTATAATCTAATTCTATATTATATAGTTAATCTGCATATGTAATCCATTTCGTATTCGTTTTAATCGCAATTAGCTAACTCACTTAAAATGTCAGGCACTGTAATGTATAGAATGAGCTGCATTCAGCTCAATTCATTCATTGAAATTGGAGTCAAGTGCGCGTATTATCTTTCATCTTGCCATAGAGACAGAGAGTGAGAGTGAGAGAAAGAAGAGAGAGAGAGAGATGAACAGATAGAAAGACAGAGTGAACGTTGGTTCATTCTTTCCACTTGTCACATGGCATTAATTAGCTGCATACACAAAGTCCAACTCACGTATACACACAAACATACACACACACACACACACATTTACACACATAGAGTCAACTAAGGCTTGTAAACACTGCGCTATAAAAGTTCATTTCCGTTTTGTTGGCAACCGAAAAAGAAACGAAAAGAAAAAACATAACAAACCATGTGCATATGCGTGAAGCCCTCTCTCTCTCTCTCTGTCTCTCTGACTCACTCTCTCTTCCTGTCTTTCTGTCCCACACAATTGCAGCCACTGTGTGGGTGGTGCTGCACTGCACTGAGCCACTGTGCCCTTAGTTAGTTAGAAAGGCCCTTGACCACGTGATAGTCCTTGCAAATGCAATGGAACTCGACTTGGGCTTGGGCTTGAGTTGAGCCTGGAGAATTGAAACAATGGGGAATTGTGGCTAGCACAGCGAACTCAATGGACAAGAGGGACCTGAAGATGGTGGTTTGGGATTTCAGCGAAGGTGTAGGGGAAATTGTTCCATAAGTGTGTGTTAGTGTAGGAGGGATTGTGGCTTACGGGTAGCTGCTAGTCGTCGTCTGGTCATTTGGTTGTCGTGGTCAGCGCTTGGCTCTTCG
>JBANCZ010000607.1:12500-32272 GCA_037040025.1 Sphaerogastrella javana
TTGATGTTGCTGTTGCTACTGCTGCTACTGTTGCTACTGTTGCTACTGTTGCTACTGTTGCTGCTGCTGCTGCTGCTGGCGTGTTGTCAGTTGGCAGGCGGCAAGTGCTGCTTGCATTTTAGGCTCAAACGTGCAGCAGACGGTGCAAGGATACACGGATGCGAGGATGCGAGGCTGCGAGGCTGCAAGGATAAAGTCGACATCTTTTTCCTGGTTTTGCTCGGTTTTTGCGTGGCGCCTATTAAGAGGCATTCGATGGTAATGTGCCGTGCCGTGCCATGTCTGCTGCTGCTGTTGTTGCTGGTGTTGTTGGTGTTGTCGGTGTGTCCTGTTGCTATTGCAGGACCAATAACCTGGCGCATTATTTCGATTTCATTGGAAGGACAACGTTGGCCACTTGCGGTCGCTGTAATCAATTGCATGCGGCTATTTTGGGGGGCGGCAACAACAACAGCAGCAACAGCAGCAGCAACTGAAACAACAGAAAGGAGACTGTGAGACGTGCAGCATTGTAATGAGCAGAACATCAGGTGCGCTGGGAGGCAGGTGAATCGGCCACCCGCCGTGGAAGCCTCTAATGAAACATTCAGAGATGCAAATTGCAATAAGCTGCCGCAAACGCAAAAATAAAAAGGGACAACAGCAACGAGCAACATGCAACATGCAACAACAGCAGCAACATTAACAGCAACAGCAACAGCAGCAACATCAACAGCAGCAGCAACAGCAGCAACATCAACAGCAGCAGCAGCATATCGCAGATAAGTGAAATGGAAAGGCTGCGACAGGCGGCAGGATAATGCGCAAGGAAAACAACGACACAAACACCGTAATTAAAGAAGATTCATGCACGCATATATATAGAGGATATATATACGATATATATACATCAGCACACACACACACACACACACTCATGTGAATATATATACACAGGGTTTATTCAATCTGATAGACCTAATTAGTATTTATGGCTTCGACTGTCTTCGCTGCGGTTCAATGCAATAATTGTGCGGAAATTGTGTTTACTTTCTGCGTATTCTTTATGCCCGACCCTTATACGGTATCATATAATATGGTATGTATATATATATATATGATAATAAGTGATAAAGGATATCTATCGAATAATATATTTTTTCTTTTCAGCATTAAATCAAGGCAAGGTATTGGTCATCTTTCTATAAGGATCTTTATCCATCCAAAAAATTTAAATTTGGTATAAAACCTTGATACGTTAAAAATGAGTATGCTCTATATGATCTACATATGATATACATTTCATCATTTATGAAGAATAATATCGATCAAACTTAATTATTTTTGAATTTTAGCGCTCCCACAACCAACTACGGGATTCTTATGACTAAATATGTCTGTCTATAAATATATCTCTAATAATAATAATTTAAGGAAAGGAAACGTATCTCGAAATTGATCTGGGTTAACTAGAATTAAATCGAAACAAATATAATATTACTAAATTCTGGTTAAGGTCTATTACGAACTAATTCGTAGATTTATGAAACATTATCATAATTTAAACAAACTTTGAACTTTCCTTTTATAAATTTTATAAGTTCTATGTTTCTAATATTACAAATTGATTCAACGTATTCATAGGTAGGTTGTCGATGTATATTTAATTGTACACATAACCTCTGTTCGTTCCATGTTTCCAAATTTGATTTAAATGTTCCATCGTCTAAAATTTAATTGTAAATTCAATTCGTCCAATTCAATAGAAATTCTGTATCAATCAGAATTTATGGAGGAAAACTTAAAGTTTTGTTTGTGAAATTAAGTTAATTCGTGTTTTACTAATAGAACGAATTAATTCAAGTGGAACCTCAGCCAAAAGGGACACTCATTTCGATGAATGCTGGTCAGTTCAATTATCTATATGAATTCAATAATATATATTCAATAATATTTGTCTTTGATTTGACGTTTGATTTTGCGTACAAAGCGGTATGATTAATTAAGTATCTCTCTCTATATATATATATATATTTGTATGTGCGTAGGTGTGTGAGTGCTCATCGAATGCTTTAGCATTCATTATTCACATGCGCAAATAGTTTTGAGTGCATTCAGTGTGCATTTAGTAGACCAAGTAGTAGTAGACCGCATTCTAATTGGCTGCATTAACGCATAATTCGTGAAACTTAATGGAAGCGTTGTCAAGGTGAATAAGTGTGAGTACAATGTGGGAGTGTGAGTTTGAGTGTGGGTGTGAGTGTGCGTGTGCGTGTTAGTTTGAGTGCACTTATGAATGCATTTGCAATGCGGCAAACAGCGTTGTTATGCGATACCTAAATGGCATCGTTATGCTTGATGGAAGCTTTAATTAAATTTATAAAAACAACAACAGAGCACGGAAAGGGGTTAGAGAGGAGGTTTCAGAGAGAGTGTGGAAGGTTTACCGGAGAGAATAGAAGAGAGAGAGAGAGAGAGAGAGAGAGAGCAGAAGAGCGACATCAAGTGGCACATAGTGGGAGTGATGACAATGTGGCCATAAATCAGCCATAGCAGCCATTGGTGATAGGAGGTAAACACGATTGAAATTCGCTTGGAGAGAGCCACAGAGGGTGCTCGGAGGAGATGGAGATGGAGATGGGCACTAGATGCCCCCAATGTGTGTGAAGAGAACAGAAAAGCACGGAATGGAACATAAGAGAACAGCCCGATATGGCATCAGCTGTGGAACGCAACGGAAAGGAACGGAACGGAATGGAATGGAAACGGAAATGCTGTGTTTGCTGATGGCGAAAACTTGCATTCGCATAAATTAATCAATGGCTCTGACGTTGTTTTCGTTGTTGTTGCTGTTGTTGTTGTTGTTGTTGTTGGCCTTAATCGTAACAAATTGTTATTAATTTTCTTGCCATTTTTGCTCATAATTAAAACAGCGTCTGTGTATGCGAGTGTGTGTGTGTGTGAGTATGAGTGTGAGTGAGTGTCGTTTAAACGATTGCAATTCAAAGCAATCAATGAGCAAGCAGCAGCACATAAAACTCGCTTCTGGGCATCCCACAGGGAGAAAACCCTGTCGCAGTCAGGAAATGAGAGTGAACACACACACACACAGACACATACACACAGACACATACACACACACATAAGGCTCATGCCAATACAAACGTAATTAAGATCGATTATATGCCTCCCTTGGCTGCAGTCAAACTTAAATCATTTAGAGCGACTCGCACTCTAAAAATAATCATATAAATAATTTTTTATTGGCACTCTGTAACGGTGTAACGATGTTCTCTTAAAAAGGTATTAATACACTTACTTATACACTTACTAGAGAACATTAATATATATATATATATAATAATACATATAAATATAAATATATGGCATTAAACTCGAATCGATTGGCGACAGCCTGAATGCTCTTTGTCGTTGTTGATATTGAAACATTCACTATAATTTTTCTGGGTTCTACAGGTGATAATATTCTGTCAGTATAACATTAGAATCAGTGATTAAAATCACTGCCTTTGACTAGAATTAAGCATTAGGCATACATTCTTTTGGATTTTCTGCCAAAAGTCATATTTGGCGAAATTTCTATACAAATGTTTAATGGATTTAAATGTTGTATTACCCAGTTTTCTGGATGTGATATAATATCTTCAAGAGTTGTGTAAATAATATGAAATTATAAAATATTAAACAAATAATAATATGAAATAAATTGTAAATAATAATAAAACACACATTTTCCATTTAATCATCCAAATTTATTTTGTCGCCTTCAAACTAGTCCCCTTTAAAAGCAATACATATATGCCAGGGCTTCTGCAGGTTATTGAAGCATTTTTAATTGGTGTTTTCCGGGATAGCCTTCAACTATCGTGCCAAATTTCGTTTGATCTCTTCTAGGGTGCTAAAACGGCAACTTGAGAGAACCAATCCAATTCGATGGCATTTATGGAGTTTTTCACCTTGTTCCTCCACAATAGTAGCTCAATGCGAAGGAGCGTTGTCATTGTGAAAAATCTTTGCCCAATCCCGGTAGTTTTTTCTGAATTCTTTCACCCAAACGCCGAAATACGGTCAAGTAAAACTCCTTATTGACCGTCTACCCCAGTGGCACGAACTCATGATGCACTAGACCGTGAATATCGTGAATTAATCCATTCCCGGTACTTTTTGAGAGAAGGTGTATAAATAATTTATGCTTTATACAGATTTCTATATATATTTTTTTATATAGATAGATTCTTTCTGCGGCTGCGCAGGTCGCTTCGACGCAAAAGTTGAACCGCAATGGGAGCGACGCCATTTTATTTTTGCTTGGATGTTCTCTCTTCCGTTTCCGCCGTGTGAAAAGAAAGTTGTGAAATGGCAATGAGGAACGTGTCATTAAAAGCAAAGTGTATACAATTTGCATGATTCAAAAAGAAAAGGAACCGCAAAGCTAATGGAAAAACAATGAAGAGCTTTTGGTTAGAGTATAAACAATAGCTAGTTCTATGTGATGCCACTCAGCCACAGGAGACATTTATTTTTTTGTTTTTCTTCTATCAAAGTGTGATAGTGTGTGTGTGTGTGAAAGAGAGAGAGAGAGAGAGAGAGAGAGAGAGAGTGTGTGTGTGTGGCGGTTGCAAACGTAACGACCATCATTTGTTGCAAAATGATGTATAATTTAATATCCGCAAAGCCAACTCCCAAATGACTGGGTGTGTGTGTGTGTGTGTGAGTATGCCAGTGTGGGTGTGTGTCTGTGTTTTGTGTGTGTGTGAGTCTGTGCATGGTGACCTCCAAAAACAAGCCAAAGCCAAGCAAAGTCAACGCAAACTCCCACACTTTATCCCCAGTGCACACACAGTATGCCCGACTCTCTCCTTGTCTCTCTCTCTCTCTCTCTCTCTCTCTCTCTATCCCTTTCTCGCTCTCTCTCTCTCTTTCTCCTTCTCTCACTCTCTCTCTCTGTCTGTCGACAATCGTCAGCCCGCTTCCGTCGTCTGCGCTTGAGCCTAAGCTGGCGTTGGCGTCTGCGTCTGCGTCTCTGCTGCAGCCACGGACGACTAACGTGTCCCCAATGGGCATCCAACAAAAACCGAGAATGTGAGTGTGTGTGTGTGTGTGAGTGTATAAAAAACGCGTCGTAACAACAACAACTACTACTACTACAGCAACAATAGGAACAATGGCAGCAAAGAATTCGGAGTACTCATGCATTTAGCTAGAAGCCGTCGACGTCGTCGCGCTTTGTTT
Organism: Sphaerogastrella javana; assembly: GCA_037040025.1. Lineage (NCBI taxonomy): Eukaryota > Metazoa > Arthropoda > Insecta > Diptera > Drosophilidae > Sphaerogastrella > Sphaerogastrella javana. Next base: position 17,733 of record JBANCZ010000607.1, read on the forward strand.
GCCTGCTGCTGCTCCTGTTGTTGCTGCTGCTGTTTGCTCTGAGCTGTGTCGCAATAGCTGAAAGCTGCAAGCTGAGCGTTTGAAATAAACTGTGGGCCAAGCGCTGTGCGAGCAGCAAGGGGGGGCGCAGGGAGTAGTAAGCAGAAGGAGCAGAGGGCAGGACAGAGAGAATATGGAAAAGAGGGAACTGGGAAGGAAGAAGAGACAAGAGAAAAGGGGGAGAGGAAGAGGAAAGTGGGAGCAGGTTGGAGAAGCTGGTACCAGACCTCAGAGCAAACAGCGTGGAAGTTGGAGTTAGAGTTGGAGTTGAAGCTGAATTTGGATTGAGGCTGCGGCTGAGGCAGAAGTAAGTCTGCTGACTGAGGGGTGTGGGTGGTTTTTGGGGGTGCTGGGGGATAGTGGGTGGTAAACGCGCCCGGCGGTTATTTAACTCGAGTGCTGCACATAATTCATGTGTCCACTTGCAATTTTTCGTTGCTGTTGCTGTTGTTGTTGTCGCACAACATTGTTATGCTGGCCGTGTTGTTAAAAAACAGGCAAAAAACGAAGAAGGTGAGGGAGGGAGGGGGATCGCAAGGAAGAGAAGGAGAGGGAAAAGGGAGAAAACGAAAGCATAGCCCAAAAGCAAACGCAGTTGGCGAACACGAAAAGCGCCAGAAACGTGGCACAAAACGTGCGACTCTATATGCCTCAACTTTATTAGCTCTATCTCACTCTAACAAAGTGTGTGTGTGTGTGTGTGTGTGTGTGTGTGTGCGTGTCATAAAATAGATTACTCAGTGTCGCGACACTCTATCACATCGAGGCAGTGGCAGCAACTTGAACTTGCAAGGTGCTTGGCCAAATGACACACAAAAAAGGACAAGAAGGATATATAAAACAGAAAGGATAAAGCCAAGGCGAACGTGCGCTGAGTTGTAGATGCCGCATGCCACATGCAGCACATTCAGAGTCCGAGTCTACATGCAACACTTGCCACAGCAATCAATCTGCTCTGATCACTGAACAACAACAACAACTCGAAATCTAATCATTGTCAAGGTACTCCACTTACTAATCTATTATAATATATACATATTACTAATACATAAATATTACATTTATGAAACATTGTTTTAATCGAACAATATTTTTGGGCGTGTTTTAATTAGTTTCAATTTTATTATAATTATTTTCTTTTTTTAATATTCTAAAGGAATTTTGGTTACTTCCTCATTCAAATATAATTTTTATGAATTGTGATATATGTAATAAAATAATTTAAATTTACTTTAACATAATTTTAAGAAATTCTATAAATTTAATTAATTTCAAAAATTAGGTTTTAATTATTATTTTTATATATTTTATTTGATTTTACTTAATTGTATATGGGAGTTTCTTTAATTGTTATCAAATATTTATTTATATCAAATACTCTGAAAGCAATTTTGTTTGATGGCCCTCCTTGATCTCCAAAATATAGTTTACATTAAATTTAATATTAATTTTAAATTTAATTTCAAATTTTAAATATTTTATATAAATAATGATTTTACTATAAAATATATTTTACATCGAAAAAATATTTATAATTGTTTAAAAGTATTTGTAATTCTTTTTGTTTGTCTTTTTCCCATTGATTTTATAATAATATAATTTAATAAATTGTATTAAATTTAAAACAAATATTAAATTTTAAATGTAACATTTTTAATTTAGATCGTATTTTAAATTGTTTATATAAATTACGTTTTTATTTTAAAATATTTTTAATATAAAATTTTAAATTGTGTAAGCTCTTTTATAAAATTATATTCTTAAAAATACGTTTATATTTTTTAATAGAATTTTTTATTCCACGTTTCATTAATAATCAGATGGGTCAGCTAATTGCTAAACTCTAGTAAAAATCAATAAATGGAAGAAAATCAAATAAAAATAAATTTGAGAACAAGGATAAACCCTTAATTTCATGTAAGTATGTAGAATAAGAATAATACAAATAAAAACCGTTTCAAATGATTCGATTTCGGTTTCGGTTTTGCTCTTTCATAGATTAAAATATCGGTTTTTAAATATAAATCGGTTTTACCGGTTACGGTTTCGGTTTTGGTTTTGGTTTCATTTAAAGATGATGCAACATACAATACTACTCTAAGAGATCATTCAATTATATTTTACAACACTGATTAAGGCACTCAATTCAAATAGGAAATTTAATATAACCTAAGTACTAATGTTTTGTTTCAGGAATTCTTTGATACACGGAGCTACTGATTAAGCCAAAAAAATACGGCTAAAATTAGTTGCAAATAAGCCAAATTAGCCGCAATCTTGGCAATTTGTTTTGCCCAAATAAATGTATCGATTGTGCGTGAACTTTAAAACGCAAGCGATGGCTAAAAAGCGTAAGCTTTAATTTAGTACATGTACTATATATAGTGTGGCACTGCAACTGCAACTGTGTGTGCGAATGTGTGTGTGTGTGGGTTAATCTTTGCTCTTGCCGCTTGTCGTGCTGCATGTTGTTGCATCTACATAATTTAAGAGCGACACTGGCCATTTTGGTGTTGCCGAAGGCAAGGGCGGGCATTTGGAGTTACTGCTGCTCCTGCTTCTGCTGCTGTTGTTACTGCTGTTGTTGCTGCTACTGTTGTTGCTGACAAACCGCCAAATGGACAAACGCGAAAATAAATAAATTTCATTGCGAAAGGCCACGCGTGTGCCATCCGAGAGCAGTTCGAGTGGAGCAAACAGTGAGCGAGAGCGAGTGTAGCGGAAGTGGGAGCGGAAGAGACGGGGGTAGAGTGTTCGAGTGAGAGTTTACCGATTGTACAGATGCTGCTGTCTCACATTCGTATCGTCCCGTGGCCCCTACCGTCCATTTCTCAGCGCCAACTATCGAATGTCAGCAGCAACGGCCAAAACAGTCATGTGACAGTAAAGTGCATTTTCACACATGTCACACAAGCGAATCAACCCAATCTGACCCACACTCAACTCCAGCACCAATCGACCCACATCGGTCCTCTTCGTAGTCGGTCTGCCCATGCTTGCATCAAGCTCTGCTGCCTCTTCGCAGTGCCACACAGCGTGGCAGCCCCTGCGGACTGTGTGGCCAGCATAATTTATGGCTTGGCGTTTATGGCTTTATAGCATGCGTTTGTCCATCCGCTCTCTCCACTCTCCACTCTTCACTCTACGCTCTTCACTCTACACTCTTCGCTCTCCACTGTCCAGAGTCCGGTGTCCCGTGTCCACTGCACCGCCCGCTGTTTACTAATAGGCGTCTCCATTTGTTGTGACCTCTTCACCAAGTCAGCACCTAACAAACCAGTAGCACCGCCAGCATCAGAACCAGCACCACTGCACCACTCTCTGCAGGAGCATGTGGACAGCAGGCCAATCAATAATATTTTATATAGTGTCGCGCTTTGTCTAAAAACTCCTGCTGCAATATTTTTGGGTGCTTACTTTTAAGCTATTACTCTGATATTCCGTTTATTTATTTATTTATTTTTTTTTTTGGGTGCTCTCCCACTCTCTGGATCTCTGGCTCTTGATACTCCTTTCAGGCAATTTATGGCATAAGCCATACACACACGGATTAGCAAACTCTGTGTATCTGTGGATGTGAGCGTGATGTGACGTATGTGCATGGGACACTCGTCTCTCATACGATGAGTAATGCGGCCTCACAGCTCTGGCACGCGTGTCTGCAGTTCATTATACCGAGCATTTACTGTACGCTAGCTGCAATTTAGTCAACGTATGTTTACCAACTTAAAGTCGGACTCAATGTTAAGCACTTGAAGTTATTTTGTAGTCTGTAAACGATTCGATCAAGAAAAGGTTTATATTAATCAAAAAAAGTGCTCAGGAGCGACGTTATAAATTTTCCACGTTCCTTTACGAGTCCCTGTTCTGCGCGCGTCTTCTCCAGTTGACGACACCAAGTCCTGACAGGGCTTTAGTCACCTGGTCTCGCCACCGAACCCGGGGTCTTCCTCTCCTTCGTTGTCTGTTGTTTATTTATTTATAATAATGTATATAATTCTATCTGTTTTGGAATCTCTCGAACAGTGGTTTTGCTCCAAATGTTTATTGCACTTGGATATTTTTAATGCCAGAAATCTGGCTTTCTATAATTTGTCGTATTGGCATCTTATATGAAAAGGTGTTGTGTGAGTGTGACCGAAGTCTTAGAACTCATGAAAGAGTAAAAATGATCAACACTAACGCGGCGAATTCAATTACAGCTGTTAGTGTTGCCAGATGGGCGAATTTGGATACATAAGCATTATTCATGAAAGGAAGATGGTTCCTTCAAGACTGTCGATTACCCTTATAAGTTTTTTATTTATCCAATTTTAAAAACATTCCTCAATTGAATATATGTACATATATATAATAAATATGTATCCATAATAATGTACATATGCCAATCTATTATTATACTTATCCCATATTTGAAACATTCCTCAATTTTACACAAAATTCCTTCAAGAACTACAAATCGTGTGATAATAATAATAAAAGCATTTGTCGTTTGCATGTGAGCGTCGGAACATTGGATGATGTGTGGATATTAAACAGAAATAAGAGATTTAAGAAATACGGCCACAATTCGCCTAGACTGTTAAGTTGACTGAAATTATTCGAGCAGTCAATTATCAAGTCAATCATATGATAAATGAAACTTGGACGCACCTGACCTCTCTCTCTCTCTCTCTCTCCCTCACTCTCTCTCTCTCTTTCTGACTTGGGCCGCAACAGTTTTCCCTTTTAGCTTTTACCAATAACCGAAGGGACAAACAGACACAAGGCCCCGCCACATTAGGCGTTCGACCTTCAATGTGTTTTGAGAACGGTACCGAATTTATCGAATGTGCTATGGAAAGGTATGGTGAATGGCATGCAGTCATGGGAGTAATAGTGACCGAGTTTAGGGTTTACGTTGTAGAGTGAGTTTTAGCTTGCGGGCTCTGGGGTCTGGGGTTTGGGATCTGGGGGTCCAAGTTGAGGTTCGACACTCGTTTACCCTTTTTAAGTGCCAAATTACCTTTTGTGCCGCATTCCTTTTGCGACTCGTATGTGAGCATGTGGGTGTTTGTGGGTGTGTGTGAGTGTATTCGTGTGGGTGGATGGAGCTGGTACTGTTGCATCATTTGCTTGATTAATTGCACAGCCGATGGCGTCTGGTCACGTGTCATGTGTCTGACTAATGCTAATGGTGACACATTCCCTCAGGCGCCAACCCACTCAACACCACCCAATCCCCCCGTTCACTGACTGTTGCTGCCGCTATTGAATATTCGCAACATTTTGTACTCATTGAAAGAACCTCGTTCTTTTCTATTTTGGTATTACTGTCGGTCGACACGTGCATAGAGATTTTTGTGTGCTAAATTAATGTTGACATTTATAATAAATTTACAAATTGAAATTGAACATTTGCATTAAATGCGAGCCGCCTGTCAAATGTATGCAAAATTGAAAACTGTCACCCCAAAATGACTGAGTCCCCTCCCTGCAGACCCTCCCTAGCCCTAATTCTGGTCTACCCATTTTGTTATAGTGTTTTGTGTGTGGCCATTAAGGCGCATCGAACTGGAAAATTATTTGGTCATTATGTCAGTTTAGTGGAAGCGACTGTAGAAGTGAAGTGACCCAATCGAAACGACAAACTCTGCATAGAGATGCAGCTATCACGCTTTGTAAAATTAATTAAATTTGCAAAATTTAGTTGTTGTTGTTGTTGTTGTAGATTATATTATTTGTATCGGTGCTGCCATTAAACATTCATGCTTATTGCATTTTCAATTCAATTTCCACAAATTCAAATGCGAAATGCGAAATGCAACAATTGCGATTGCAATTGCAGTTACTAAGCTCTTTAAATCTATCATTTTGCACCAATAAAATGTTGCCACTCAATTTCCTATGGACAGCTGGACACACACACACACACACTTACACACACACACACACACACACTCACACACACATAGAGCTGAATGCCGCTGTGCGGTCTATTCGCTCGCTTGGCCATCGGCCAATGCCGACTTCCGCTTCCGTTGGCAAATTTACACAGCATTGACAACAATTGTCATGCCCGACTGTTCCTGCCGCTTCTATTCCTGCTCCTGATCCTGCTTCCATTTGACTCTCCTCCTGCTCCCCTCCATCTCTCCTCCTGCTGTTCAGCGCTGTGCCAAGTGGTTTTTGAATCCATATAGATGTACTTTTGTCCCTCATTCGCTTCTCATTTTCCGTCATCTTTAGCACTATCGGAGCCATCTTTTTTGACCATTTGCAGGTTGAGTGGGCATCATCTTCTCTGCAATATATATGTTTATATTATGTTATATTTGTTGGATCAGATTACCCTTAATAATTATTATTAAGTTCGTATTTAAATTATTTTGAAGTAGCCAAGTGTAAATTCTCTTAAACTTAAGAATTGTGGGAGCTCATCATGAATATCTGGTCATAAAGAACTATGATATGTATAAAGAAGCACCCTGATCTTGCAGTATTATACAATAATATTTATTATAATATAATATTAATATATTTTATCTATATAACCAATATAATATACGTGTTATTTACAGCTCACTTTGATTGCATATGTAGGCTAGATTATTATATAGATTTTGTTTGGTGTCAGCCCATTCATATTCATGTAAAATATTTCGTACATATTGACTGTGATTTATCATATAGAAAATAATACTAGTATAGATTATATTTTAGCTTTTATTTACAAAATTGTCAAGTTAATAAATTTTGCTGTTGTTGTTATTGTTGTAGATGTTGTTGTTTGTGGGCGTGACAACTTTCAGCGCATTACCAGAAAACACATTTCAATTTTCCACATGGGAAATGCTGCTCGCCGAACCAATTTATGATATCCGCTAAAGTGGCAAAAAACCCGAACGCAAAGCAGTACAAAAAAAAAAAGAAACAAACAAAAAAGTCTAAAAAAAAAACAACATTCACAACACGAAAAACAACAACAACAAAATACGAGAAAAATGGAAAGTAAAAAAGCAGGAAAATATACGAAAAACTCCGCAATGAGAAAGAGCCCCACAAATAGGGGTTCCCGCCTCCACCAGTACCCCAAACGCCCAGCTGTGCGGCATGGTGTGGGCGTGGCCCCAAAACGATGACAGCACATAATAAAAACAACAACACCAAGAACAACAGAAACAAAATACAAAACACAAGAATGACAATAAAAAATACTCAGTCTGAAAATGTCGAACTGTATTTTTGCATAGCCAAGAAAACCCCGAACGTATACAGTCAAAGATCCAATTGGACAGACTTCAGAAGCTATTTGTATATACGACTAGGGATTGTCCGAATCTTTACATATACATACCAATGAATGATCGTAGTTGCTCTTAGCCAATTTTGGCTGTAAAACAAAATATGTGATGCACTTTTCAATTCCTTACCTGTATATCGAAGCTCAAATCGACATTTTTTTGTGATATATTGGCAGACACACATTGACAGTGGTGCATGTATGTGTGTTACCAATGCTAACTTCCATTATGGCTCTGCATTGTTGATCTCGTTTTTCTCTCTCTCTCTCTTTGGCTCACTCGCACTTATTCTCTCTCCTCCCAAAACAAAAAAGGGTCCAAAATAAGTTACAAAACGAGTTAAATTGGTTATAAATTTTAAAATTTATGTTTGTTTACAATTAGAGTTCGACAGTGTGCACACACCCAAAAAAAAGCATATGCCAGTGTATACACACTTACACAATCATATATGCACATACTATTATATATATCCTCCATAAATTATTAATTATTTATTAAATTAATGTTTAATCTTGATTACTTGAAGAAATTTAATTGCATGGCAATTAATTGCGCTCCTTTTTTGCGCATTGCCCAACACTGGCGTTCAGTCATGACCGTTCAGTAGAATAATGGCAATGCTTTAAATTGAACATAAATATTAATATTGTCGTTAAAATTGAATTCTTACTTAAATATACAATTTAATAATTGTTAAACTAATAATTGTTCATTCACTTTAATGCGTTTTACAACACTCAAAATTAAATACGGATTGATTCATCAAAGCTTCTCTCTGACTATCTGGCAACGCTGACGTAGTTAGCTTCTTCTTCTTCCATCAAAGCCTAAACGTGGTTTTGTCGTCTCTGTGAATTTCATCAGACAGTTTTTAGTAAGGCTTAAAAACAAAAATTAAGCAAGCAGTGTGTCTCAGTAATCATTGACTAACCTATAAATAGTTACATAGCTTAACAGTGAGTGATTAATATAAATCCTTTGAATTCATTGACTGCGTATGGATCTGCATTTGAAAGAGACCACGTGCACCATGAATTGTGAATCGAACGAACAGCTCTGCAGGTTAGTTGTACTTTCAATATTCATATCGATCGCGTCTGTAAAGACCTATAGAATGGTAAACTATCTTGTTTTACAATAATCTATGAATAACGCTTAAATACACTGATCATTCCGTAGGATGTGTTATATATACATGTGTAGCCTTCGCTTTATAAATATAATAATATCAATAATTACATATTATTCTATTCAAATTTACAGCGGAACTGATGTTAACCCGGTTCTTGGCAAACCGATCACGTCAGAGCAGGCTGCAATGGATGCTGTATCTGGCATCGGCGTGAATCCTCCGGATGTTAAACAAACTATTTCTAATGATATTGTGTAGGTACTCTTACATATTTTGTAAAATATTTATTTTGATATTTTGAAACACGCTTTTTCAAGTGACTTGACCTCGGAGGATGAAACTACTGACGAACTTTCGGTGCCGGTCGAGCCGAAACTCTTGAGGTTTGTATATTGTAGGCATGAATCTTATCTATATATATATACGTGAATTGAATTGAACTTTATATAGTGTTCGAATGAAACGCAATGATTTTGGTGCGTTGAAACATAGTCACTCAATTGGTGGTAGCGTTATTAAGTTTTTGCAGAGGTACCTATATATTGCTGGCTTAAAAATACATTTATATTATATACTATAATACAAACTTTAATATCGTTTCCAGCGATGATATTCCTTCAATTAAAATTGATAAACCTCAAGTGTTTATCACAGGAAAACACATTAAAGACGCCATTTCGAAGAATAGGTAGCTAAACAATACATACTAACACCCCTTTAATAATGAAAATATAACAATAAATTAAATTTAAATGTCTAGCAAACCTGGTTGGTCAGTCAGAGCCAAGAAAGAAGCCAAACCCGTACTAAAGCGGTAAGTGGTAAATTGTTCTCCCATATCCCAATCGAACCTTTTATATGTTCAATTCTACCAGCTGTTGTGATAAAGCTATTCAAACTGATTTTGAAATAGCGACAGAGGGCAAGGAATCGGACATATTAGGTCTTAAGTGAGTTATGTGTATTATAGATGACCAACTACTGTACCAAATCTGCGTTCATTCTTATTTTCATATATAGCAAAGCCAATGACGAGGAGAACAATCCGATGCCTAAGAGGTACGTATATTATTATTATTAGAAAATAAATTTAAAAAAATATATATACATACATATAATAAAATTATTAAATAAATAAATATATATATATATATAAATATACATATATATATTTATATACATATTCAAATTTACAGATCTGTGGGTCCTAATCCTAATGAAAATAACTTCGAGAAGATCGACTGGGTAAAGATGCAAGAATTCTTTACTAAACGCAGTGAGCAATTGTAAGTCTAATCTACGAATCTGTCCATTCTCTACGATATTCATTTATGGCTCTAATTGATATTTCCATTTATAGGGAGCCAGAAGCATCTGCACCCTCTGACTCGCATGCAACGGATATTCAGAATTCGCAGTTGAAGTAAACCCTGTAAACTGTAACTGTAACACTCGCTTTTACCTCTACCTGTATCTTTTATTTGTAGTACATCAGATTCTGGAATGCTTGTATATTATCCCAATGAACAGGGTCGCGAAGCTGAACTAGTCCCGCAACCAGCTGAGATAGCCGACTTAGAAAATGGCGTTGAGTATGAGGATAATACTGCCGAATTGGCTGGCTTTATGGATGCGCCAAATAGAAATTTCGCTGAATTATTAACTGATATAAATAATGTGAACAATTTTACTCATGTGGATTTTGCTGAACTACTGGATTTCGACGAAATTTTTGCAAATTTGGAGAATTATGACAAGTAATAGTAGTTGCGTTAAGTTCCATTGTTTCTTTCGACATACTAACATCTATTCAGATCCTAAACTATGGGAAATTTAATACAGTATTCAAGCATATATAACTAAGAATGGAAATGAATTATGTGCTTGCCATCCACATTTTTTTTTTTAGCTTCAAACGTTTAGCAAATAGAAAGAAAACAAATCGTATTACCTATATTAATATTTCCAATGGAAACTCAATCAAATTTATAAATCCACATAAACTATACATTAACAACAATTCTGATGCTGAACAACGGCAAATTAAATACAATTTACAAGCATATGTACCAAACTATTGAAATGGATTACGTTCGAACACTTTTTTTTTTGATGCAAACGTCTCACAAATGAAATGAAAACAAATCAAGTTCCTTATATTAATAAGTCCAATGGAAATGCATATAAAATTTATTGAAACCACTTGTTAAACACCAACGACTACTCAGATGCTAAACTATATCAAATTTAATACGATCAATCTACAGGCATGAGGTACAAACTTTTAAAACGGATTATGTACTAACAATTAATTTTTTTTTTTTACGCAAACGTCTAACAAATGGGACGAATACAAATCTTATTACTTATATTAATAATTCCAATGAAAACTCATATGTAATTTATTAAATCCATGATGAACTAATATAATAAAAAAAAACGTAATACGAATCTTATTAACGAATTTATGTAATTCAGTTAATAGTCATTACATTTTTTTCAACTACAGTAACTACATCACCTTTATGCACTGTGTCAAGCGATTTATTAACATGGATTAATCTATAAAATATTGTGTATAATAATTTGTTCTTCATGTCAATTTATACTACATATTCTATATAACATACATTTATACTATATAGCGTGTGGAATGTTGGATATGGCCAAAGTATGGGTTGCATAATAAATGTTTATTAATTATATTTATAAACATGCTGCAATTGTACTATTGCACCATTCAACCATTTGTGCTCCTTTATTTATTTATGCTATTAAACATTTCACTTGCCCCAACTATCATACAGATTCAACTACAACATATACTGTATATAGAGATGACTGCCTGACCCCATGCTCTTATTTCAACCCATCCAAAAACCGCAATCCGTTGTATCTGGTTCAGCGCGCGTGGCATTAATTCAGCTTTGCATTTAACAATTTTATTATTGAATTTTAATTAATTCACCAAATGCCGAACAACAAAAAGAAAAAAAAAAGCCAAGAAAAAAAAATAACATCAAAAGCAAATTCAATATTTTCCCTCATCGTTCAGTTTTAAGCGCATTAAGTTGCACTGCTTCCATTGTTCGCTGCAATTGATTGCTATTCCAATTGAGATGTAGGATCCTATATCCTGTATAGTAAAGTGTGCATAACATATTGATCTAAATGCTTGTAGAGCCATTTTGATTTCTAGATATGAGTAGAATTGAAATTTCAATGTGATCGTTTCGCAGAGTCTAAAAACATTCCTTCAGTGAGAAGGAGATCCTTACAGTTCTTCTTATTATATGCAGATTAATCTTATTAATTGGGAATTCTTTCTTAAAATTAGCTTATTTTTAAATTTGTTTTTTTTTTTTTATTTAATAAAGAAACTTAATTTAAATAACCACTTGTACGTATATTAATTTTTTTGATTATAGAGAGTGTTCCCGAATGGATCTTTAACCTAAATAATTCTGAACAAATTCACTATTCCATTTTTTTATGATTATAATTTTATTTTTACTATAATTATAATTATATCATGGTATATATTAAGTTATTATTGTAATAAAAATAAATGCAAAAGTATAACATGATTATCGGGTATTTGTTAATATAAAAAAAATCTCTATATAGTATATCACAAAAGTATGACTAAACCAAATGGCTAATCATGATAATCATCCAATCTTGATTATATTGTACGTATTGTATATAAGGACATATAATTGATACTTTCCCTTTCGAATAGTTTATCAATCACCATCATAATCATTAGTAGCCATATATTTGTAAGTATTAAACAATATTACAGATATCGAGAGTATTTAGTTAGTCGTACGTCTTCGCATAACATATGTGTCTATATGTTTGATATGCCTGATGCCACGCCCACAAATTGTTATTATGCCTTGCGAAACAATAAAAAACAATGACAAAAATCATAAAAAAAGCGGATTACGAGCTCGAGAGCGAGAAAGATATGGAAAGAGCGTCAGGGAGAACGACGGGAAGCTGTAATTGATATTTGCTTGATGTGTGCACACAACGAAATTGAAACTGTAAATATATTTCAACAGATGTGCCACGTATGTGTGTGTGTGTGTGTGTGAATCTGTGTGTGTACTTTTGTATTCACTGTACTCCAATCTGTACAAGTGGAGCGCAATGCTGCCTGCGACTCAAGTAAACTCAGAGAATCAATATATTAATTAGCGCAAAAGTGAAATAATGCATTTCTCTTGTTTTTTTTTTTTTAACTTATTTTCTTTTGTTTGTTTCTTTTTGTTTGTTCGCTTGTTGTTTTTTTTTTTTTTTTCGTTTATTCATTGCATTCATTTAGTTGTTAAATTAAATCAAAAAAAGCAAACAAATTTTTGATTTCGAATGCCAAAAGTTTTGCTGAAAAAGAAATTTTGTACGCCAAAGTCAACAAGAAAATTGAATGCAGCACATCAAATACTCTAACTTTCCATTGAATAATTAAGTTGGTTCATTTTATAAACTATCAAAAAATGAAAATTTTAAAGTAAAACGAAATGAATTTAATGAACTGAGAACATTTCAAATCTTTTCCTAGCTTTTACTACTGATAACTGCATCGACAACTAATTCATATGAGGTAAGTTATATCTTGTATCTATAAATATACTTGTAGAAGAGATTGACTAATGTTTCTATTATTTTACAGTTCATATTTGGGGAGTGGATAATGAATACACATCGCTGCCAGCTGCAACTGGAATAAATATATGTAAACTATTTTAATTATTCGTTCGAATATTTGAAAATCTCAGACAACAGTTGTACAGTGCATATTTGTGAGTGTATGAGTATGAGTATTAGTATGAGTGTATACAGAGTATATTCAGCATCGTTAAGCAGTTGTGCATCCTCGGATGCTTCTTTTGCCCACAGCAAGAGCAACAGCATCAGCAGCAGCAACATCATCATTCGCACAGCTGCAGCTGCTGTTGTTCTTGTTGTTGCTGATGTTGTTGCTGCCGTTGTTGTTGCTGCTGTTGTTGCCTTGAAACGTGAATAATGTTGAAATTTAATTATACATAATTCAAACACAATTCCAACCGGTAAATCTGCGCTATGCTGCAGGAGTTGCAATGCTGCCAATGCACGACTGAATGAGCCACCCAACGAGCCAAGCAGCCGCACGGCATTAGCTCCACCGCCAGCAACAACACTGACGACAACAACAGCAACAACATCCACGACAGCAGCAGCAACTGCAGCAACAACAGCAACAACAACATTAGCAGCAGCAGTAGGAGCAGCCACTCGCCCATCATTTGCTCATACGCTCTAATTAGTTAAGCGAAGCGTGGGCAGTGCGCGGTGGGCGTGGTTCCATATACGTGTGGTTGTCTATACTGTGTGTGTGTATATATATATATATATATGTGTGTGTGTGTGTGTGTGTGTGTGTGTGTTGTGGCAGCGCTTGCATCTTTTGTTAGTGGAGCCCACTCAACATGTTGCCTTGGCAACCAGCACCAGCACAGTAAACAATTTTGATGCGATTCTCCTTTTATTTGCACAATAATCATGACAACACCAAAAACAACAACAACACTAACAACAACAACAACAACAACACCAACAACACCAACAATAACACCAACAACAACATGTTGTGGCTGACCAAAGTGTAATTTAGTGTAACTAACTGCTTTATAACCAGCTAAAGTCAGAACAGAATGCAATTTTTAAAGATTTTGGCTAAAAGAGAGCGAATAGCAAGCATATCTTAGTATTATAGAAACATTCTTATATTTCAATATATATATTTTTTACACATATTTTTATTTAAATATTTTTTTATAATTGTTCTTTAAATATATATATATATATTATTTATTTATATTTATACATATTTTTATAGTCGTATATATTGATATATATATTTTTTATATTTATTTACATTTCTTATACTTTATTTTTAAATTAAAGATTTTGGCTAAAAGAGAGCGAATAGCAAGCATTTCTTAGTATTATAGAATAATTCTTATATTTCAATATATATATTTTTTACACATATTTTTATTTAAATATTTTTTTATAATTGTTCTTTAAATATA